>BGPR01000218.1:801140-835909 GCA_013235015.1 Araneus ventricosus
CAAAATTCACACAAACAAACGAAAATATGAAATAAAATCTTCTTGGTCATTTGTTAGGTGAAAGGCACGTTCCGAAAGTAGAGCAATGGAGTGGAGTACGTGACCAGAGTCACTGGTTATTCCAACGCAATGTGAATCAATTCAAATTCGACGCAAGCAAAATTTCAAACTGCAAATTAACCGTGTTGCGAACACTGCAACTGCAGACAGTGTCAGGCGATCTTTCCATACAGATAACTACTAGAAACCTAGGATAACTCACTCCGCTCATAACTACAGATTAACTGTCCATTAACTACTCCGAAGTGAAATTTCCTTTCATTCACTAAAAACCAAATCTTCCAAAAGCAAGCCTTTGAAAAGAGGAGGTAAACAGAAAATAAAGATATTCCAGAAGTATTATTTATAAACGAAAAGCAGTATTCGTTACTTTGAACGCAACCGACAAAATGGGCGTAAAAAGTTTTACAATAACTCTTCAAAATGTAAATGAACCCCAGAGAGTGAGATATAACCATTGATAAAAGTGGATTTCAAACATATTCGGGCAGGAACATAGCGTCGTCACTTAGCGCCCACTATGGAGTTCCATACAAGAAAAGTCAAAGAAACCTTTAGACAAGCCGTTTGTACAAAACTCGGGTCGGACTCATGGAGGCGAGGAGAGGGAGGAAGAGTTTGTTTGCGCGAAGTCAAGATTTGAGCGATGAATTATCCACATCCACACTAATCAGCAGGAACTTGGAGTACCCTCAAATAGTTTCGGCTATTCACGTCAGACCCTTAATCACCATCAAAAATAATTCTTTCAGCGAAACGAAGGGAAAAAAAGGGTGGAAAAGTGATAAATTTCAGAACGACTGCCCATCTTGAACTCAAGTGTCAAACTTTGCAGTCAGTTGACAACTGAGGCCTTTGACTCAAAAAGAGAATTTGAAAAGAAAAAAAAAATATGACGAAAAATAACGAGCATTTCCCTACCACAGTTGTTATTATTTAATGAGAAGAGTGGCGCGTGGTGTCATAAAACTTAGAAAGTGAAGCACGTTGCCCTGGTCATAACATTGACATAAAGACGGACCAAAGACAGATAGCTTGACGGAAGTTTATTAAATTTGGAATTTGGGAAGAATGTTACTTTTTTATATATACTCCTCATCGCGAACATCTTATGGGAGTCAAGGAAATACAGACCCTGAGACACAGTATAAGAATATATATATATATATATATATATATATAAAGGTCATTCGGAGTATAAGGAGAGAAAATAAGCAACACATCGCAAAAGTGCTGAACAAACAGAAAATGTCAGAGGAAAATTTTATAATTTCAAAATAATATAAATCAATACAAATAATATAAAAGTCAAAAAGAAAATTTTATAAAAGTCAAAGAAAGTTGAATTAAAAATTACATACAATACGTTAATCCAGGGTTACTTAAAAAAATTTTCACTCGTGACCTCTTTTCGGTCAAAAAAGATATTAGTGCCAGCACTTTTAGCCTAAATAAAATTTTCATGGTCCGAATTGTACGTTAAAATGGGAAAATAAAACACACAAATGAAACATTAATTAGTGAGAAATGAAAAATTCATTAAATACAAACGTTTGATGAATTTTAATGAGAAGTCCCAATCTATAATATAATTTTATTTATTATTTTTGATTCACAATATTGAGGAATCAAACAAAATCAAGTGTTATCAAAGCTTTTGCTGTCCCATTTAGGGTCAAGACTCATTGTTTAAGAAGCTTTGTATTAAGCAGTAACTATATGAACTTCAATATGGGTTGAAATTTCAAGATCATATTAAGGTGGTCCAAGTTAAACCGAACCGGACACGGTAAAGGAGAAACCGCAAAGTGTTAGTGTATTCGATGCACCACTAAAAACACCCAATATCTTAACTGTAGAGATGGAGGAATCTACGTAAGAAGGTTTTTGTCTTTCATTTACATGTATAAATCACCTTATAGTTCATGATCTCTTCGCTCGCTTTGGGGTTCGGTTTATCTTGGGCCAACCTGTATAACAAAATGTATAAGAGTTTAAATATATATTTATCGAGAAAATAAAGAATAAACCCTAATTTTTAGAAAAATTAAATTTAAAAAGAGTTCATTTTCACATTTAGAAATTAATTTTAGTATTACTCTTTGTTTACCAAGTAAGGCTTCAAGATTTAAGATTTTATCCAGAGGCATACCACGTCCTTAAATCTGGAAATATCCGTTAAAGGATTATAAATAATGTGAACTCCAAAATAATGTGAATCACAAACACAAGTAAAATACCCGGAAAAACAACGAAGTAAAAACATTTTTAGGAAACTGGGCGTAACTAAAACTGACTGAAAAATAACAGAACGAAGTTTTTGTACTTCTAGCAAAGAATCCAAATCAGAGGAGAGTAAGATATTTCCTACCCGTATCGAGGCACTTTTAGGAGTATCCAAACATTCACCGCGATAAGATAAAACAACTCCAGTCTTAAGACAGGATTGTTCTGAAAACCTCTCGAAATTATCTCACTTTATGTCACTAAGCTGGATAATGTAGGCATTTGCTGTTTTTCTTTCATATATTTTGCGGCGTCTTCTGTTTAACTTTTGGCTGTCCGTAAAAAAGATAACTCACTGCGAAACAAATGCTGTTATCTCTGTCGCGATGGCCAGAAGGCTCGGAAATTTCATGACTCTTTTACAGGTTGACTGAAACAGACATTTTGAGTTATTCGAGTCGGTTTCTGAAAGGGATCAGATAAAAAACAGAGAGGAATCTTTTTAAAAGTAGTGGTTGTCCAATTGGAAATGCAGCACCCACTGCAATAATTAGAAAAAATTATATTTCCTTTTTCCGTAATATTTGCCGACTTTTAAATATTTTTGTATATCATACTTTATATTTTTGGCTATGAAAAAAGTGATAATATGCTTATTGACACACATTCTGGTATCTTGAGCGAGCGTATTTTTCGCCTTCCTTCTACCAAGCTTAAACAACAAAATCGACAAAAAATGAATTATTTATTAATAATGTGAATCACAAATGAGCAAAATATTAATGAGAATTTCTACTGCAATGGTAAGGAGTTAATTATCACGTTTTCACACCACATTCCTAAAAATAGAACGTTAAAGCAGCTTATAATTGAAACTAAACTTTTCAGTTTACTGGGCTAAGAAATAAGAACCGCGCGTCAATCAAAAGCTTCATTTTGCCTTTAAAAAGACCCATTTACTAGGTAAGCTAAAAAGAAATTGAAGCACAATAAATCATCTATCAAAGGATATTCCTCGGTTCTTTGAATTTTAGGAAATCTGGTTCAAAAGAGGAAAGGCGCATTTCAAATTAGAGTAGCAAAGCGGCCTACTTCAGAAAGGGCTTTCCTGATTGATAAAGTCAACAAAACCCGCCAAATTTCGACGGGGAAAAAATGCAAAATTTCTAAGAAAACCCAACACCCAAGGAATTCCTTAACAGGAGGAAAAGCTGATGACTATGATATTTAATCTAATAGAATCAGATTGAAAGATTACACACGCTGTGGAGTGGAAAGTGAAAGAGCTTCGGCGAATACTGTGCACGTGCTTTCGTTTTTTGCCTAAAGGGGTTGTTTAACATTAAAAGAATTTCAGCAAAATATGAATGGAGAAAGAACAATAAACACCACAAAATTAGCTCAATGTCATTGAAGAATTTGCTTTCTTTATTTTTTCAGAACTCTTGGAAAGTCACCTTTACAAGAAGAGAAAGATGATTCCATAGATGTTAAGGAGTTTTAAAAAATTATTATTAGTTATTTGATCTTTTACACTGTGTTTTTTATTTGTTTGTGCAACATATACCATCTAACTTCCGTTTTCACGTAAATTCATCAAGGACAATTCTAGGTTTAGATTTTGAGTGTACTAAGTGCAAGGGTTTCAAGTAAAACAAGCTGTGCCGATCGTCAAGTACAAGTATAAGCATTATTACTGTGCTTTCAATAATCCTTACAATGTCATCTCTTAAGTCCATTATATTTTTGGTCTCAAACTGTAATTGATACCCGAAAATGATTAATTACCATCATTAGGATATAAATGCAAGTCTTGAATAGTGGCTGAACTTGAATGATGGAAATTCTTGTTTTATAAACATTCAATTTAAAAATATTCTCTATTAAAGGTTTAAAAATGAGTTTTCTAAAATGAGAACTTTTTCTTTCCTTAGTTCAAATTAAATACAAAAAAAATCAGAAAACGGTTAAAATTTTCAAGAAATAACAAAAAGACGAATCGAACCTCCCAAACGAGCCCTGACTTCAGCAGACTGCTTTAATAGATGATCTCCTTGAAGGAACAGAGAGTGGTGAAATCCATTGGTGCGGAGGATGGAATAAGACATAACAATCGATAAGATCGTTAGCTGACACAACGAAACATTAATAATATGTATTCAGTATTTAATTAAGATTCTATCTGATTGCCTTCTTTAGTCTTTCTCAGCTGAGGGCGTGATAAAAAGAGCGAAATGACGGTTTTGGCGATGGAAAAGGACAGCCCCAAAGCACACCGCCCTATCGTAACTAACGCACCTCAGCTGAACTTCGCCAAAGATACCTTTATCAGGATAAAGTAATCCATTTCAGTTGGCGGCTGAACAATTGTATCTCAGGTTAGATGGGAGGTTAAAGGCAGAAAAAAGACAACATAAACATTACACTTGAAGAGCGGTGGCTTTTGAAAAATAAATGATTTCGTATCCTCTTTTTCTTTATCAGTTGCTTCTTAATATCTAAAACAAGCACGGTAATATGTTTCTTGTGAAACTTATTTGTGGTTCTTCTACGGGTAGGGAAGGTAGGCTGATGAAGTAGGCCAACTTAACTAGAGGGCACCATGAGGGAGAACTATTTAGTATGCAGCTAAACACGGCAATGCCAAATTAAGAACTCAGGTTGGTTCCCCTATGACCTACCTTTATCTTAAGGACTTTCAACATCATGCATCATGAAAGAACTTTGTCGGTTTTAATTACCCATCACAGAATTTAATCTCTGGATAAACGGGGCCCGATG
Source organism: Araneus ventricosus (assembly GCA_013235015.1). Lineage (NCBI taxonomy): Eukaryota > Metazoa > Arthropoda > Arachnida > Araneae > Araneidae > Araneus > Araneus ventricosus. Next base: position 806,208 of record BGPR01000218.1, read on the forward strand.
TAAAGGGCATCAGAGAAAAGGACGTAACCTTCTGGTAATAAATTAAATGGCGAGAAAATTCGCTGATGCGAGGTTAATGAAGTGATACAAAATGAAAGTCAAGATTTATTGAAATCTCCACAGCCTCGGGGGCCGAAAAGTTTCAACAAATTGCAATGCGTATCAAAGCAGATCCGTGGGGCAGTAAACTGAAGCAATCGTTCTAAACGGACTTTTCGCATAATAAATATGCTTACGGAAATGTGAATCAGATACCGCTACGCATGGAAAAATGTGATAGTTCACGAAATCTGATATCAGTAGATTGTTTACTTTCACAGTTAAGAAGATAGTCAAAAATATAACTCGATAGAGATTTCATTCATGATTAAATTCATGAATTAAGTAATCACGTTTACTTTCTCGTGTACTGATAGGGAATGAGTTAGATATCGCGTGTTGCATCAATAATGATTAACTTTCTTGTAAAAATTTCTCACGTTCATTTTACAGTTAGTAAAAGATTACTTACATTAGACCATTAAATAGATTTAAAACTATAAATTTCTCTACATTTTAGAATATTAATATTTTATTAACTTTGCGTCACAATGGTATTACACATTCCAAAAAAAATTTCAATATTATACTAGAAGCACAATTTTCAATATCCGTTGTTCTGACTGTCTATTTTTTTTTCTATTGAAGTTAAAGGAAAAGTAAGCAAATGAAGGAGTAAGACACAGCAAATCCTACGCCTGACAGAAATATGCACAAATATTCAAAAAAAAAAAAAATTATAATACACTATACATAAATTTTCCTTATTCTACAAAATTTTTCAGAATAATAAAAGTTAAAGAATAGAGCAAAATTTCAATAAGAGAATGCAATACCTGTTTACTTTCACATGAGAAATTTTCCAATCAACTTCAACATTTTTAAATTTCTCATAAAAAATTACGTTATTTTTATCTTATTATTGTTCTTATAAATAAATAAAATGACAAAAGGTTAAAGTCATTATTTTTATTAAGCAATATTATTTTACAATCTTGCCGACAATAATTTAAACTTTCATTTTTATACACTTACCTGACACAAAAATACACTCGACGCATTCCCATACTGACATGCTCCAGTAAAAAACTACCACTGGAGTTCCACGGATAGTTTCATATTTCAAAATGAAATGAGGTAAAATAACGTCTAAAAAAATCGAGATCATTTTAGAAGTTTCTTATTTCTTTAACAACCCACGAATATCACTAAACGGTGCAATCCGACTTGGAAGAAGTGGCATGGGATTATTCAACAAAAATCAGAAAGATAAACATAATTTGCCGGCAATTTTCATCTTAAAACTTCGTTTCCTTTAGAAGAAACGAAATCTATTAAGGTTGCAGGAATCATAACACGAACTAATGTTTCGACATGTATTACAAATCCCGCACACCGACATCTGCTGGATATCCCGCAATTTTATCTCACTGCACCTACCTAACTGACAATTTCTACTCAGAGATTATTCGGATTAAGGGCAGAACGAGGTTATTACAGCCATACTTGACGATAATCTTTTTTAAGGGCTGGCCTATCTTTCTCGTTGCAACTGTTAAAAGAAGATTCAAAATTTTAAGCCTTGATCTTTATACCGAAAGTGCAAACGACACAGCCATACCTACCTATTCAGAACGATAACAATAAGTAATTGCTTCGTATGGATTGTTAAAATCTTCCAACGACGCTAAAATATGTCAGTGAACATAGGGCCCGCCCAATAAATGAATGAAAGCACTTTAAAAATTTGGGAAGTGCGCGTAGAACAGAATAAAGTAAACAAATGTTATTAAATCCGAGTTAATTATAGTAATTAAGAATGAATTTCTGGTGAAATTTTCCTCTAGCAAGATGAAAATTCTACATAATTCTATTACACTTCACATGCATTCTTTAATGGAAATGGATGCAAAAAGTAATATTAAATTAAAAATAAGAATAACATTAAAAAGCTGAATGTGAAAGAAAAATCTAAAACTGCCTTTTAGTTTTCTTTTGGTATATTTCTTAAATTTACAATAAGTTAATAGTTTATAAATAAAGCTTTCGAAAGTTTTTGTAAAACAAATATAGGCTTATAAGTCAAATTTCGCGCTAAAGGTCTAACAATAAAACCGCTTTGGCGCTCGGAATTTCACTTTTAATTTCGAATACATTTTTGGAGAATAAATTCTTACCATTATAGAGGTTATTGTGAAATCTTGATTAATAGTAGTAGTAAGGAATTTTATATATGTACGAAATAAAATAAATAAACAGAGGAGCATCAACATTTTCCATATTCAACATTTTTTTATATTTAAATTTTTAAAAAAATAAATTATTGCTTTTAGCTTAGAAAACATTTATAAAGTATAACAATATACATACAAAAACCACAAATCGAAATACAAGATCAAAAAGGGAAGAAACTATGGAAATAATATCATGGAATATTGCTCTTCAGGAGGGTTGAATATCCCAATTATATTGAAAAAAGGTTTTTTTGTTCTGCATAATGGCCAACGAATTAACGTTAAATAAAGGCCATTATCCCCTCAAAAACACCAATCGTAAAAATAGAACAATTCTAGATTAAATCAAAGTAATATATACAAATATATATAACAAAGTAAAAAAAAAATAAAAAATTAACGTATCTCAAAAACCACCAAAAAAAAATGAATATCATTGGGATATTTCCTCACTACACGAGCAATATTCCATGATATTCTTTTCTTAATTTCTTCTCTTTTATCCCTAGTCGTTCGATTAGTGGTTTTGGGGTGTTTATTGTTATTGCGCTTTTCTTGTTAACACAGTTTACGCGCGAAACAGAAATAAGCTTTTCCGTTTTTTACACTTTTTATTTCTCTAATTTTGTGTATGTATTTTTGTATTTTTTTTTTATTTTTGTATTTACATATTATATAACAAAAAAAAACATCAATACAAAAGCTGAAAAGAATTTCTTTCCTTTTTAGTATTGTATGTTTATTGTTATGAGCTATATGAAATAATTTCCTTACTTATCATTAAATGGTTGCATATTTGTTTCATGTTCTTAATTCATAAGCACGTGATAGTGGAAAAAATGTTCTTAAACGAAAAGACTTTGTTTGAAAGCAACGGAGCCTACACAGTTTCCGCAGACTTCTTAAACATGTCAAAAAATAACGTTTACTGTCAGAAAGAAAAAATTATTCCAGCGGAAAATCTATAGCTTTCCCCCAGAACTAGCCACAGTTTCCTTCTCACTGCCTCCGAAAATTAATTACTCTGGAAACCTCAAAGGATGTTTATCTACATTCTTCATTAAAAATATTGGGCATTCTTTCAATTATTGATGTGCCTTGTCAAAATAAGTGGAGGAACGTGCCCCCATCAGAACAAAAGTAAAAAATGGCAAGCCGCTGACACAAGGCGGGTCAAAGGTGAAGTAAGGCATCTGTACTCTCTGACCCGTCTTGCTTCCAGGAGCTGTGATCTGCACACGTTCAAGGCACATCTTAATCCTGAGTGATTTGATGCAAAAATTACCCACTTGTCAATCCCGACGCACCTGTTTTCAAGAGGTCACTCTCCCCACGACTTATCAAAAGCGGAAGAAAATTAATCTGGAAAACTGATGACATTTGGCTCAGATGGAAATTGCTCAGCATTAAGCCTAGATTTTAAGCTAAATTCTGCAAAATCAAAATCAGCTTATCTCTAAACGTGGATAATGTGAAATATTCCGGTTTTATTAAGTGTTTTCGGCTAATTTAATTAGGATTATCGTTGCATTCCTATAACAATAAAAAAATGTCAAAACTTATCAAAAGCGGAATGATTTTAATACAGAAATAATAAAAGAAATTATGGTGCAATAAGAAAAAATATTATTAATAATGCTGTTTTATAATATTAAAAGAAAAGACTCCAAAGGAAACTGGTCATTAATTTTTAAAGAAATTCAATTTTATCAAAAGTGGAAGACAGTTCATCTAGAAAACAGATGAGATTTGTCTCAGAAAGAAAATTGATTTCTATTCATGAAGGATTTAAGTTAAATTCTTCTAAGTCAAGATTAGCATATCTCGAAACCACCTTCGATTTAAAATAAAACGGGTGTGTGTGTTCGTGTTCTCATATAACTGAGATTATATTGTTGTTTTATTATAATAATAAAAAAATATCACAGCTTATGAAAAGAGCAAGAAAATTAATGACATTTAGATCAAAAAGAAATTGTTCGTTATTAAGCCAGTTTTTAAGCGAAATGCTTCAAAGTCAAAATTAGCTCATGTGAAAATTGAAATAAACGCAAAGCAGATTATTCCGAAAAAATATTCTCGCTTTTAAAATAAAGTATTTTTATCATCTACAATAATTTCTGTGTTCCTACAATAAAAAAAATATCAATACTCATTAAAAGCTAAAGTAAATAAATCTTGAAAAAGAATGACATTTTGTTCAAAAAGAAACTGATTGGGATCAAGATGGTTTTTAAGTTAAATTTCTCAAAATCAAATCTATTTTTTTCAAAACCCGATTTAAGCAAAGGAGATGAATGTGAAAAAATATTTCGAATAGGATTCATGAAGTCTGATGGCACATACGTAAATCAACTTTTTAAACAGTTTTAAGGAAACGTAAGAAAATATTATCTTAATTCAAAATATTTCAATTTAGCTTTTATTATTATTTTATTCGTGCATTTTATTTTCTCATGTGTATGCAAACTTAGTGTAGAGAAAAAAATGTTCGGCAAAAATAGGTCGGAATTTGCTTTTTTCGGTCCAAGAAAGGGGTCGTGATTAGAAAAAGTTTAATAAGCCCCGTCTTAATGGAATATTCTATTCTAAACCTATAAAAATTATCTGGTAATGTTAACTAAACAGAAGAATATTACAGATAACATTTTAATTTTACTTACATACTGAAAATATTAATCACTGATTGCTATAAATTAAAATTTCTATAAATAAAAAATAAGCATAAAACATTTTATGAATTTAAGTTTATTATGGTATAAGATAGACGTCACATCTTTGTTTCGAAAAAATGTTTCGTTCCATCTTTGGTTTAAAATGAAATCATACATTACAATAAATGCAACAAAAAAATTTTAAACGTTCTTATTTTTATTTATTTATTTGACACTTGAATTTTTTAGTTTCTAAAAGTCTTAAATCTCAAAAATACAAAATCGATTCTATAAGTTTTAAAGTCAAAATTCCAAACTAATATTTTGAAACCGGTGACAAATACATCGCCGCCAAATAATACATACAAACGTAATTTTTTGGCACGTTTAACACCGACAAAAGAAATTCCGCTCCCTTTCTTTTAGAAGCATGTAAACACTGAGTCAAGCATGAAAATAACTATCACCTATTAAGACGTCAGAACTAAAAGAAAAACTACGATGAAGAATTGATGACATACCAACGAAGAGGCCAATGACAGAGCATCAACTTGGACACGCAACCTATTTATTAATAATCCCAAAGGCCATTGCCATTATGAATTATGTATCATTCTTTCAAGCTTACGAATTTCTGTAAACAGCTATAACAATTCACGGTATAACAGATTTGTGCCTTTTACTTTTATTAATACATTGAATGTTATAAAGTATTTCGACCAAATTCAGATAACTTTTACCGAACACGCTACTACAAGATAAAACCTCTAACTATGTACCAGTAATCTCTCTCTCTCTCTCTCTGAAAGAGCCATGCAAAGGCCTGATGTTTGAAATCCGACCCCGAGTATGAAATATTATCAACTCAATAATCAAAATAAATTCATTATATGAGAGCAGGGAGTCTTAGTTTTTCAAAAACTAAAGCAACAATTCAATGAATCGATGAAAAAAGGGTAAAAAAAATGTCAAATGGAAATAGCTGTTTCTTATAATCTAAAAACACAAAAATTACCAAAATTAAAGCTCTTCAATAGTAAAAAAAAACTGACCGAGTTATGATGCTTTGCATTAAATTATTTTTGGCCAATCAACAACCGTCGCTTCCTCGAGCCGTCCGGTGATTGGAGAATGTTCCTTGAAGCTGCCGTTGAAATGGTCTAAAATTGTCTAAAGTAGTGATATTCAGCTTCATAACTCGGTGCGTTTTAGCCGCCAAAGAGGGGTACTTTCTTGTTTAAAATGTTAGTATGTCAAGTTTATTTTATTAAATATGGTTAATAGGATAGGAGAACTGTATAAAAATTTAGACTTCGAAATTTTTTCAGCACTACATTTATTGACTCAGACAACAGAAAATATAATTCTTTACGTCATATACAGCATTTTTCCAGTTGGAAGTGCACATCTACCTCTAACGGTTTAGAAATTAAATTAACTTTAAATAGAATATCGAACAGATCGAATCCGAGTACCTAGTGTAAAGAACTTAAGTGCTGTACTTTTTAAAGTCAGTACGTTTAAAATTAAAAGATTATATTAAAAAGTAGAAGACATGCCCATTGTTGCATTGTAAATTATTAAATAAAGTGCGCTTTAGCAATTTTTTTAGAAAGAGGCAAATAAAAAAATTCAAACTTTATTTGCTGACAATTCTAATAAATAACATAAATCAAAATCAGGCTGGTTTTTATGCATCATTAAATGAATATATGAGTTACTTTAAAACCTTAAAGTAGATATTCATATGAAAATCTTCCCTGTGGAAATATATGTTTACTATTAAAGACAACTTTTGAAACTTATAAAAGAAACTGTTATGTACTAAATAAATGTTCATTTCAACAAAGTGCATAAACACATTATCTTTAAATATAATATAAATAATTTATTTTAAATCTAGGCATGGGGGGAAAACACAGGAAAGAGGGGAAAGTTTCACTTTTCTCTATTGGTGAATAGACACGCTATAAACTTTTTACTGGCTTTCACGAAATATTTCAAAATCATTTCCCGAGATACGAGAGCAGATAACACTTGTGCTACCGGTTTGCAGGTAATCTTAACTAGAAGTAGCAAAGCAACAAATTTTTTAACACGTTCAAAAAATTCTGATCCTTACCTAGTTAAGAAAAAAACCAAAATCGTGACTGCTCTGAACATTTTGAGAAATTTGAGGCACGTTCCGCCAAAATCACTTAGTGCCAGACTGGATATGGTATGAAAAGTTCTTATTTTTCTTTGCAAAACCTTTACGTTTCATAATTGTTTCCCATCAAAGTTTTTTGCGTTTTATTATGATTCAGAAGCTAAATAATTACTTTTATGAAAAGAGATAAATTCTCTTCAGAAAATAAATCCGTTGTGATGTTTATGATTAAAGAAGAAACCCTAGGAAAAAGAAAACAACATTGAAAATCTAGGTTAAGAAATATAATAGAATCAATTCACATGATGACTGCCTTCACTACTGACGTCATGCCTTTTTTTCCCTCAGAAAGATGCACAAAAGATTCCAAAATGAAATCGGCACGGCGCATTTAACAAATTTCACGTAAACATGAACTGTCTCCATTCGCTATTGCTAATCCACCCCTTTTTTTAAGGGAGGGGAGATCTGCCACATAAGTAATAATAATTGCAGAAAATTTACGCTACAACCCATATGCAGTATATAAACAGAGCTTATCTCAGAATAATCCCAACCCAAATAACTGCGTGCGTAAATAAAATAACAAAAATCATATTTCAGAAACTAAACTTCATTTGCAATTCTAAAGAAGTAATAAAAGACGCAGATTAATAAGACAATACAGCCATTACTTTCTCAAAAGCGACATTATACTACACGAAAATGTTCCCTGAAGAAAGTGCCCGAAGCTGAAACACACAAATTCACCGAGTGAACAAGTCATGTAAAAAATGCGATCTCCACAGGTGATCACATTTGGAGTTCTGCTGTACGCTAAACCCTGAAGCAACAGATTGGTGTACCAGCAGGTGCGCTCAGCTGTAAGTGCTAAAAGCACGTGACTACAGTTGACGTAACCCAAACATGTGTAATGAATGAAACCAGTTTGCTGACAAGCTAGAAGGCTGGAACCTCGAATAACCGTTATGTAGTTCCGGGCTATTATTTTCCCATAACACTTTCACTGTACTGAAAGCTTCCTTCAGTTTCGCCCATGCTACAGTCCGACCCACCTAGTCGAGCGCTAAAAAATTGATACTATACACCACAGCGGAAAATGAAAACGAGAAATTTGGGCTTTTGTTGTTTTCTTTACTCAGCTTTACTGCGTCAAGAATGTTCCTCTGATATTGTCATTATGGTTTGAAAAATGGTCGCAGCCTTCCCTTCGTTAAAAAGAAGATATTATAAAAATATTTACACAGCTTTCGGACTTGCAGGTTAGATGGACAGGTGACTACGAAGCGCTTTTGCTCATAAAATCCACGGATCATTTGTTTTGCGATTAAATTTAATCGAAGAATCTACTTTGGATTTAAACAAAATGATTCATCTATTAAAGAATACGATGCAAGAATCAGAGCATCGTAGGATAGTGCAATTAATATTCAAAACATTTTGTTTACATTACAAGAACCAAAGTAAACAGTAAAATTTTAATATATTTTTATTCGACACCTAAATGCTGACGGATACAAAGTTACCAATACTCTAATTTTTACATCAATCATGAAAAATGAGTAAACTAAGTAATGAATATCGACTGCAGCGGTACAAAAATCACTGCCATAAATTAATTATGGATATTGAAAAGATACAAAATGCATAAATTTAGTAGAAATAATTATAAAAATACCTATCGGTTGGTTTTGTTAAAATTAATACGGGCCATGATAACCATACAACCACAATTTTTTTAATACAAATAGCGTATTAAAAATTTAAGCTTTTATATATTTATTATTCAGATAATATTTCCAATATGCTGTACTTCAGAACCTTTCAATAAACCAGTGGCGAATCAATGGTGCTATGGGGCTCCAGCCACCCCCCACCCCACCCCCCGTGCTAAACCAGAATTCTTGATTTTATTTAAAATCACTATAGCTGTTTGCTTTTCTCAACCCTTTTTTTTTTAAAGTGACGACATTGCTTCCTGGCTTGACAAGCTCGAAAATTTTTCCCCTTTTATAGTCGTTCCACTCGTATTTGTAGCGTTGACGCGGTCGAAAACTTTTGGTTAGTTATTTCATTGTGCTTTTTATTAAATTATCGAAAGTTTTGTAGTGTTTTTTATGGTTCTTGTTGTTCAGTGAGCTAAGTCTGTAAAGTTAAAGTGTTTTTAGTTTACATTAGCCATGAAGTTTGGTATTCGTCACGGCGATACAAAATTTTCTATAGCCTCAGCCCACCAGGGTTCATACACATTTCCTTAAAAGAAAATCAAGGACTATCAAGGACTTTTAAGGACTTACAAAACCAAAAAATAAGGACCTCTAAATTGAATAAACTTAACGAATTGTTTAACATTTTTAAATAAAATGTCTCATTTTTGCAAATTCAACCTATTAGATGATAAAGTATAATATAAAACATAGATAGAAGATACATTACAAATTTAACACAACAAAAATTCTTAAAAATATGAGTTAATAAATTTATGAAAAAAACCATGAAACTAGTAATCAAATTAAATATCTTTTAATTCCAAACTTTTTTCATTCAATTTTACACCCAAGGTATTTATTTTAATTTCTTTTCAATGATTGTTTTCCTTAGTTCATGCGATTGATAAATAAATTTATGTCCTTTGACTTTTCAGCCTCATTAGCTTCCCCATTTGTTTGGTGCGTTTGGTTTGGAACATTTTCTTTTGTTTTAAAAAAAATCTATTTCCTCCTAGAGCTTTTCATTTCAGTTGTTTTGTATCAGTCTTTTCTTTGGATCTCTCACTTTCTAAATACTGCATGTATTTTGCTCAAGCTGAGGTGGCAAAAAGTAAGGACTTTCAAGGACTTTTTAAAAATGGGGTATAAAAATAAGGATTTGTAAGGACTTAAGGACTAAATGTAAAAGTAAGGACTTTTAAGGACTTGCAAGGACGTGTACGAACCCGCCCACCCAAATCCTGGATTCGCCACTGCAATGAACTTTATTTAATCTTCACAATAGAAAATCATTTAACAATAAATAGATCAAGATTTTACAAAGGTTTCTATCATTCATAATCTGGTATATTTAATTTGGAGGAAAAACATTTTCATAAATGTGAGAATTTTTTATATAGCCAACCTCTCGTATAAAAAGTCATTAAAATTTAGAAGATCAATCATTCAAATTAGCCAAAAATAGGCACGTTAGGTTAGGAAACGTTTATAAAAATGGTAACATTTACGGTTGTTCAAAAATGGTAACACGTATGGTTATGATGCAAAAATTGTAATGAGGAAAATGAACTAATCGACTTAATTTAAGACATTAAAAGAGAAAACAAATGCAGTGGAGTCTCCCTATAACGAAATCGCTTGGTTCCAATTGAAAAATTCGTTATAGAGAAAATTTCGTTATACGGAGATTAGAGATTTTTGCTGTTATTTAAGTAAATGTTCCAAACTTTTCAATAGGTGCGATAAGTTAAAATGTAGTTAATTATGATTTTCAATTAAAAATGAAGTAATATATATTATAAATTTGTTAAAATTATACTAATATTTATTGTATAAATAAAATGCTAAAAAGTTAAGACAATTCACCAATTTAGAGAATAATATGTACTTACGTTTATTTTACTTGAAAAATTCTGTTATTTTACATTGCTTTGCATTTCGTGATATTAAATTTTCAGAAAAAGTTTTACTTTTTAAGAATGAGTGGTTCCAGAAACAGGCACGTGTGAGCGAATTGGTTTTACTGAAATTATCAACTTTCTTCAAAAATGACAAAAATCGAAAAGATAAACCTCTGAAAAAATTCGTTATAGGGAGACAATCACTTCGTTATATGGAGAATATTTTGAATGTTATTTAACATTCCGATTATAAATTTCGTTATAGGGAGAAATTCGCTGTAGAGAGACTTCGTTGTAGAGAGACTTCGTTGTAGGGAGACTCTACTATAATAAAGGAAATTTGAAATGCTACCATTAATTGATTTTATTTCGCCAAAACAAAAAATCTCGAGTAATTGTTCTTGTAAACATTTAGGCTATGAAAAATTCATCAACTTTTAATAGAACATTAAAACAATTGTCCATAGTCGTTTGTTTGAGCAATATCGGTAACGAGAAGAATAACAAACAGTAACGCCGATTTCTTTATCGTTTGAGGAAAGAACAGATGTTAAACAGCTTCATATATATTCCAGGAAAGGAGCGAAACATAGCCTTACAAAAAAGGAAATAACGTGACAAAAAAGTAAAAGAAAACTTTCAATTCGCCAAATTATGACCCTAATAAGGCGAAAAAACACAAAATAATTCCAAGGAGAAAATTATTTCATTTTATCTAAATTATTTACAGATAGGAATTCATTATAAATGTGCAAAATAACATAGACTGAATTCGAGTACGTCATCTAGGACTCATCTAAGTTGATCCTAACCAAGAGTTCACTGTTTCGCGATTTCCCTACAACGAAAACCATGCGTAATTTCGGATAAAGATATTGGTCAAACTCAACAACATATATTTCTTATATTTAAAATATTTTATTGTTTTACTACTGATTACAATCAAATGGCCTAAACACAGCGGAATGCCGACATTTCGCCACCCAAATACTGAATATTTAGCAAATATTCCAAACAAGTTATTTGGTCACTGGAAATTCAAAACAAGGTCAAATTAATTCTAAGGAGAAAATAATTTCATTGTATCTAAATTATTTACAGAGAAGAATTCAATATAAATGTACAAAATAACATTGGCTAAATTCGAGTGCGTCATCTAAGACTCATCTAAGCTCATCCTAACAAAGAGTTCACTGTTTCGCGATTTCCCTACAGCGAAGGCCATACGTAATTTTGATCAAACTCAACAAGATATATATTTCTTGTATGTAGTGTATTTTATAGTTTTACAAATGAATACACGCGAATGGTCTGAACACAGCGGAATGCCGACATTTCGCCTTCCAAATACTGAACATTTAGCAAATATTTCATACAAGTTATTTGGTCACTGGAAAACGAGCTGAAATAAGAGGCTACACTTTTTTTTTTCCTAACAGCATCACTGTTGTTATGTTAGAATGCGGCAAAAATAATAATAAAAAATAGTACAATCTGGAGCTTTGGTGCTCGGAACCATTAAAGTCAACAGAAGAGAACGAACACGGGTCTAGGAAGAAATCAATGTCACTGCTTGAAATATTTATGACCGTCACACATTCTTTATAGTTTTTTTTTCCGGCAATGTAAAACAGGAAATCAAAAGGGAGGGGAAAGGTCAACAAAATAAGCAAATGTAAAAATCACTCCAGATTGAACAAAAGTGAATTGTGTCCGAGGACTTGCTGCAACAGTTCTCTCCGCAACCCTTCATCAAACAGAAAATATCATAAAATACCCTTGAAGATGCCATTAGCAAAGTAATAAATTTTTATTGTTTAACCCAATATTTTTGATATCTGATAAACGGATTTTAAAGTGTGGTTTTTATGCTCCAATGCAGTTAGTTTTCCGTTCAATGATTCCAATTTTAATCTTACACTGCAGGATTCCTTATTTTTAAATACAAAGATGCAATTCTATATCAATAACTGCAAAGAATAGAGGAACAATTATTTTAAAAAAATTAAAATAAACTTGTGTTATATTTTTCAAAAAATATAACATGATTCATCTATGCAGCTGATATCTATTTATACAAATATCAAAATAACATGCATAAATCATGCGCTTCCTTGTAAACTAACAAATTTATATATTTATATTTAAAGTAAACTTCTTTATCATCTGGCAATTATTTCACAAACAAAACCACAGCTTTTCTCATTCAGAAACGCAACACGATACACTTACATGCCCTCTCCCAAAAAGTAAAAGTAATAAAATTAAATAAATTTTGCTTCAAAAATACGCCAGTTAATGGGAAAATATGCTTTTTTAAATACATATTTTACAGATGCAAAAAGTTTGAGTTGCAGAGCAAAATATCCTTCAAGGGATTCCATCATACAGAGACTCCAACCCCACACGAGACATCCAGCATAACAGAATAACCGGATTCATGGAAAGTGTAAGAATAAAGTAAATTTATATATTTATATTTAAAGTAATTTTATTCATCATCTGTCAATTATTTTACAAACAAAACCACAACTTTTCTCATTCGGAAACGCAACACGATACACTTATATGCCCTCTCCCAAAAAATAAAACTAATAAAATTACATAAATTTTGCCTCAAAAATACGCCAGTTAATGGGAAAATAGGCTTTTTAAATACATATCTTACAGATGCAAAAAGTTTGAGTTGCAGAGCAAAATATCCATCAAGGGATTCCATCATACAGAGACTCCAACCCCACATGAGACATCCAGCATAGCAGAATAACCGGACTCATGGAAACTGTAAGGATAACTTAAAGAATTTATGATAAAACTTTGGATAGGAAAGCAATTACTTTTCTTTGTACCCATCGACCTTCTCGATAAAAATATAACTTAACGGAAAGGTTTTAGAGAAAAATCGCAAACAAAACCAGCCCTAAATGAATGGATCTGAATTATTTTTGTTTTGAGTTATTAATGGAAATTCCGAAAAAAAATTTGACGGGAAAATTTGATCAGGAAGGGATCAGTTGCCCTTTTTCGTTCCCCTCGATCATGTACTGTAAAAATTTAAGGTTCCAATATTTCCTCAAGTCATTTCGGATCATGAGGACAAATAGTTGTCCACATTCTAACTCGACCTTGAAATGTGAGGAGTTTAATTTCTTCTATATGAGTCTGAAACAAAATTGTAAAAACAACAAGCAAGTTGAAATATAACAGGGGTTAATATCTGCATAGTGTCAAAAAATTTCAAGAATTGATTTTCTTTAATTTAATTTAAAATAAGAATGCAAGTAAATGATCTAAACATTTTTAAGAAATCAAGCTTCGGTTTTTTGCACATAAACCCGCGAAAAAAACTTTCAGAGCCAGCAAATTTAAATATTAAGGATGCAAGCATAAATATTGGAGTAGCATCTCATTCCCGTCCATGGCAAAAATAATAAAACAATAATAGATACATCTCTGGCAAAATGAAAACGTGTGATAAATCTGCATTACGTGTATGAAAGACAAAGACAGGACATCGAAAAATATGAAGAGAAGCCTAACAGAACAAATGCCAAATGATGAAACATAAAAATAAAGAATTTAATTGAAAGACAAATAAAAAATTAGAGTTAATAAACAAATACGTAACTTAGAATAAATACGCAAACTAAATGATACAAATGCATAATCCCTATGGAAAATTGAAAAGATATGATACGAATCCGTCAGACAATGCAACATGAGATTTGCTGTTCCATACTTCCGACAAAAATGGATACAATTGCATACAGAGGATGTCCAAAAACAAGATGAACTAGGCGATTGACAGGAGGTCACGAACCAAAAGAAGAGTTTAGTTTGTTCTCGAACTTTTTACCAGGACTGGATTTATACATTTCTATGCCTTTGGCCAAAGAACTTAATTCTGCGCCCTATCCCCTGTTGCATTCACCGCAACTATAGAGATGGAAAATGAAATTCTACCAGCAGTTTATTTAACCCTTTGGGTACATTTGACGAGCGAGACTCGTCATCTGCTTACTTGGGCGAAGTTACGGTGGACGAGTCTGACTCGTCATCTGAATTTAAGAAGAATTATTGGCGCAAGTGGTCCTGCCAAATTATAATATCCGTGGGCGTCCTACAAGTAGCGATGCGCCACATCGTTTGCAAGCGAAAAATTGGGCACATTTTCCGGAGAATATTCTGGCAACAGAATTAAAGAAACACCCTACAAAATGGCGTCGAGCATGTCATAAACATAAAATAAGAAAAGAAACCACTTGGCAATGCAAACAATGCCAGGTACCTTTGCATTTGCCGACATGTTTTGAAAAATACCACACGGTACAAAATTATTAGACTTTAAGTTGGTTCTTGTTCTATATAACTAAAATGCTGTTTCAAAAATATATTTATATCACCAATATAAGTATATTCCAAATAAAATGTATTACTTTTACATATTAATCCATATAGCGACAAATTAAATCCGTCCCATGGGCATAAAAATCTTCAAATAATTCAGTACTCAACGGGTTAAGGTGTATGAGTGTGCTTAAAAAATAGCGTTTTGTATTATCTTTCCAAAATAATACAGTAGAACCCCAGGAATCCGAAATTCCGAATGACCCAAACATCTTTTTTTAATTTTCTGAAAAAACTTTACTGAAAAATGAAGGGAAAATAACAATTACGAATCAGAAACAAAGCTAATGTTTATTCCTAACTTAAAAGAAGTATTCGAAATGGACTTTAAGAATGAATGCAGTACCTTAATTAGTAGAAACAAACTCAGATATCTTCTTTTTAACTCAACTTGTTTGTCACTCTACCGTGAGAATCGCCGCGCGCTCTTTCCGTAAGCCTTCACAGAGCACACCCACAGTCAATACTCGGTTGCATTTAGCACCAGGAATCCGAACAAAAGTCAGCCACAATTAGTTCGGATTCCCGAGGTTCTACTGTACTGAAATTTATAAATGTTTTATCGTCAGTTCTTTCACATTTGCGCCCTCCGATTGTTGCGCCCTAGGCCATGGTCTTTCGGTTGTTTGGTTGGCCTCCATAGGTTGGCCCTATGGGAAATCTGGTCCTACTTTTTACAGTATGTACAAAATATTTCAGTTCGTTAGAATCTCGATTATCCGAGTTGATTGGGACCATACTCACTTCGGATAATCGAAAACTCAGTTAATAGAGACTCAATTTTAAATCCTGAAATCTTTTCTTTCGACAAGGTTTTCCAAAATTATTTGAAATTATAAAAATAAGCCCGCAAATACTGTCACGTATGAAAATTTTAACACACTCTTTAATTAGTTATCAAACTTTTTACATGCATTTTTTGAAACATTCATTAGTTTTAATAAGAAGATTCGCGAATGTTCCCGATTTTTGTTATATCCTTTGCGTTGCCCATTGATTCTTTAACCGTTTAAGGACCGAGTTATTTTGTAACTTACGGTATTTAGGGGGGGGGGGCCGAGTTAACTCGGGATAAATCCTTAAGCGGTTAAAGAGTACTTATTCTCAAGACAATATTTTTCCCCGCTCAACAACGCGAAACTTTCCGATCAATTTAGAGTACCATTTTTTCATGAAAATGCATGGAATTTTCTCACATTACTACTGAAGTGCTTTAGAACTGAACCGTGTTTTTATTTCATTTTCACTCTAAATAACTTATTGAGATATTAAACATCCCCTCTATATAACGACTTTTTATAAGCAGCGAAAATCGGCTCCAATGCCAACTTTCACATCTTTTACTGTAAAATTCGTAGACTCTGTTAAAAGAGGAAAAACAGATAAATTTTCTAGAACCGGCTTGGTTAACAGAGACCTCGGTTGATAAAGGCCCAAATAACCGAGGACAGTGGCGAATCCAGGATTCGGAGGGGGGGGGGGCCGGAGGACATAAAAATTTTGTATCGTAGTGACGAATGTCAAACCTCATGGCTTATATAAACCAAAACACTTTAACATTACAGACTTTCCTCTCAATAAGAATAATAAAGAACACTACAAAACTTTCGATAATTTAATAAGAAAAATACAATGAAATAACTGACCAAAAAATGTTTTCAACCGCGACAACGCTACAAATGCAAGTGGAATGACTAGAAAAGTAGGAAAATTTTCGAGCCTGTCAAGTCAGAAAGCTATGTTGTCACGATTTTATTACTATTTTTTAAAAATGAAAATTAAGATCAACAGTTGTAGTGATTTTAAATTAAATCAAGAATTTTGGTTTAGCTCTGGGGGGGGCTGCAGCCCGATAGCCCCTCCCCTGGATTCGCCACTGACGGAAGATCTACTGTACTCGTATATCTTTTCGAAAATTTAAGGAATCCTCTCATGAAATTTTCATCCTTAATTTAATCTTTATTTTAATCCTCAATTAAGGAAAAATTTAGTTCTTTTAATTAAAAGAAAGGTCAATATCCAATACTTCAAGGAGCCCTTGGTTATTTAGCATATAGTGCCTCCAGATGGTTTGAATTGCCCCTGCTTGCATAAATCGCGAAATTTGAGCAAAATAGAAGCACGACGATTAAAATCATCACCATTACATGATAAAATATGAATTTTATCTTCAATAAAGTTTTAAAAAACAGTTTAAAAGATAATTCTTTTGGCGAAAAAGAAGGGGGAGATAAGGGATCTTCGAACAAGTGTACGGGAGCTATTGTTACGCGTCTGGGGGGGAAATCGCTGCAAAAAAATATGGACGCAGACCTCAATCTTTCGAGATAGGGGACATGGGAAATATATAAGACAAAAGCAGTGTTTAAAAGGAAGCTACTTTTCTTAAAAAGTAGTAGTGACAAGGGCTACTCGAGACAACGCCCGCGCAGGAGAGATAACATATTGCAATAGCTGGTTTCAAAGTAAACAGCTACTGGGCTCGATTCCTTTCTTGGATCTTTGCCCATGTTCACGGCACAAATAAAAAACAAAACAATCCACCCTTTTTGAGAATTGACAATGAATGCTTGGTTTCTTTCTTTTTTCCCGTGCTCTTCAGATTTATACTCTAGTCCATCCTTAAACAAAGTTAAGTGATAGTATTCTGGAGCAGCAACAGCTGTTTGGGAGTGAAATGTGATGACACGTGCGCGGAGCTGAGGAAAGTTTGCACCCTGAAGGGAATAAAAGCCCGACTGTCTCATTTTGATTCGGTCAGACAGTATAAACGAAACCAAGGAAGAAAATGAATAAAATGTTGCACAAGCAGTATTTTATAGGTTTCATTGCTTTGCTTCGGCACTTTAAAGTGATGAGCTCACAGATCAGCTATCAGATACAGTCCAGCAACTGAATGAAAGTTACATTTCAAGAAGCACTTGATAAAAAGTGACAGTTAAGTCCAACGCACTGGTGATTATTATTCGTCACTGAAAAAAAAATTGTCTGCATTAATGAAATTTAATTCGAATTACCGTTTTGACCAAGCATTAATCTATAATTCACATTAACAAAACAAATCAATCAATAAGGAGTAGTGTTCAGCAACGGATTCCGAGGCTACCACTCTTATGGACGATTTTACACCGGAAAGGGGTGTCAGGCAATGAGTCACATGAGCGCATTTCCGGAGTTCTTTGTTAGATCACGCTCAGTAAAATGTAAACATCACCCTTCCATTCTGCACTTTCCCCCTATTTTGATGAAAATAACTACGCCCGGCGCATGCGCAAAAGCGCGGAGGGTTTCCCAATCCGTTGCTAAACAATATATTGCAATCGGATTGAGAAGAATTTAAATTTTGACGCCTTGAGACTGGATCAGGCCAAGAAAAAAGACGAAATATTAGAAGTAAAAAAAATTCATTCAAAACCATATTAGATTGCAAGAAGAGTCACACAGATGTATATTGTATTTTCCGTAAATTTCTTTGCCGAAATAAAAGATTACAATATTTTCTATATTTTATCTGCCTTTATTTTTAAAACATTTATTACATTAGTCATCTACACATACTTTTCAAAAAGGAAAAACATATCAAATATGAAATAATAAAATAATGCTCTAAAATGGGGTTTATGCCGACATCACAACTATTACTGTTTTTCATTAAAACGATACCTACTTAATTTCGGGCACAATTGCACAGAGCTGAAATTCATGCCAGTGCAGAACAGCAACACTGAACGTAGCCAATTCGTAGTCGAATCATAATTTGGATTTGCATAGATAGAATTACCAGGTGTACCATGCGTAACATAAACAGATAAAATAAATTTAATTTAATGGGGTTTTATGGTTAGTGAACTCTATCAAATTTTCTCAAATCATTCTTTGTTGACATACAACTCGAAGCATAGGTTCGTACTTTTAGCCATCCCCTAGCTATACTTTTTAAAGAATAAAAGTTTTTAAATGTTTCATACTTATATGAAAAAAATTTAATCGATCAATATTATAATTAAAATAAGCACACCCAGAAAAACCCAGTTTTGGTGTCGCATATCGTGTAATTTTCTTTGCAAAATGAGCATAATTGCGTTCTTGATTATGTATTCAAATCATATATGCGGTACTCAAATTACCGCATAAAATTTTAGATTATGTGAGAGGCACATAAAACTGCACAAGCAAAATGAGTAAAATGCAAATTTCTATTACATAACACTCCTTTTTGTAGTATTACCTAAGTGAAATATTCTAATCATTTTATTTTCATGTATGACTTAATTCCTCCCCAACGCAATTGAATATTAAACTGAAGAATACCTTTACATAACAAGCTTTCGTCTCATGCAGGTGCTAGAAGGTCAGTGGGAGACCAGTTTTCCCTTTTGACGTCACATGACAGATTAAAGGTCAAAAGCTTCACTCTTGAATATTCTAACAGAACCTACAGATGTGAAGCGTTAATTATTGCATTTAGTCCGAAACAGGTCCCACGATACTTAAGGATGAGATATAATTATATATCTTTACCGAGTTGAGGTAAGTAAGCAGTTGGATACGCATCAGTCTTATAAAAAACACGTGAAAGATTCGAACGTTTAAGTTATTCAAATATTCGACCTTCCAGAATCAACGAATCTTCTTGCATATTACAAAATTAACTATTTTAAAAATTGTAACAAGAGTCACTTAATGTCACCAAATCGAAATTCAGACAATCTGATAAGATTAACAGACAGGTAGAGAAATCCACACAATGAAATGATTAATTAAAAATATTAACTGAAATGTCTTTTAGCAATCGACCACTAAGAGATTCTATGGAATTCTAATTATTGAGTGGATGCAGTAGAGCTAAACTAAAACGCATTTTCTACCGTCATTCCTGAAGCTTTATGCCCTTGGAAGACACAAAACCCACTGAATCGAATCATTCTGTGGGCATTTCTGATAATAGATTTCATACAGATGACGCACCGGTTGAAATAATTCCGTGTTTTTTATCCCTTCTTTAGGAGGTGTAACATCAAATTCGTGCTACCAATGGTACATGCACCTTGATGAAGATTCCTCCCTCCCCAAAAAGTATCAAAATAGTCACTTAATTAGAAATAATCTTTAAAGATTGTTGTTGTACCACGGCGTTAGCAAATGTGCATGAATTCTGAGAATATCAGCCTAATAAGAATTCAAGTTTGAACTAGTGTGTTTAAAACTTTACATGAAAGAAGTAGCGATTAATAAAAAGCAACATTTGTTAGCATTAAGTTGAACTAAGGAGAATGGAACCGTGTACTTTGGACAACATTAAGCGACTAATGGCAAAAAAAAAAGAGATTATATTAAGTGGCGTCTAACGTATTATTTTTGAAGAATTCTTAAATGCTACTTTTTAAGTTCTATGATTATTAGAATAGTCGGATATCTCCTGGTTCGTGCCTCGATTATTTTCCTCTTTGCCATATCTGGCTGAATCAGGGTCGTTTCGTTATCATTTCAAATTCATAAAATTTTAGATCCCGATGAGTATGAACTTACAATTGCTCACCACCATTTAATTTTATTTTTAATTGATGCAGATATTCAAATTGAAAATGGCGGTTTAACAATGACGAGTTAACGGGAAAAGTGTGCATAATGTTCGAGATAAGTCATGTAGTGTAAAATGGATATTTGTATTAAATTTCAGAAAATTAGGTTTCCATTAGAAAGAAGATTGTTTTCTTAATTCACAGCCGAAGCTGGCAACGCATTTCCTTCTTAATTCCGGTATTATTCTACTGAACTGATATGAAGAGAAGGAAGAGGGAAAAAAACCATTCACCTTAGACAAATAGAGCAGCGACGCTTTCAATAGCAATAATATTTACATGTAATTCAGAGAGATCAACAAAGCATACATTCACAATTCTTCTGTGGCAAACACATTTAATGAACTCGACAAGTCACCGAATAGATATATAAATGATGTTCGTTCATTCAGTACATACTAATATGATCTAAAAATGTACCAGATAACACCAGGAACAAATTACGTCTGTAAAAATAAAACACCGTCACTTCTGATTGGTTCTTTCTGTGTCTCATCAACCAGCAGCTGTTTCATAAAAAAAAACTACTCTTCGGTTTCCATCTTGTTGCGAACTTCTAATATTCCCCTCAGCATGATAAGACCAGCATTATGCTCCAATTTAATACACCAGACTAATGATGAAACGTAATAGTACAGCTACTTTAATGAATGATGTAATTTCAGAAACAACATTTCTGCAGATGTTTCCGCAGTTACATCGCAGTTCGAGATGATATATCACGATGGCATTTCAAAGCAAAAATTTTATCACCCACATCCATCAACGCCCTTAGAAATTTACTTCGGTTAATATGAGAAGAATTAATCTATACTTTTAGAAGAACAGAACGTTACTTTCTTGATGTTCAAAGTGCAAGATTAAAGTTTAATTTTTTTGTGTCAAAAAAGGGGAAAATTTCACTATGTTTAATTAATTATTTTGTAAATTTATAAAAAAAATTAACCAAAAGCTACATTCAGTATAATGAGAAAGGTGTACTTCACTCGTATAAAAAATTTCAAACATCTATCTATAACAGATTTTGAGGAAAGGTAGATCGAAAATGGACAAATTACATTGTCTCTTTTGACACAAAAAAATGTATACAAAAAAATTGAATTTTTTTAAAACCAATTTCAGTATAATGAGAAATATCTACTTTACTTGTATAAAAAATTTCAAACTTGAATCTATAACAGATTTTGAAAAAAGGTACGAAATGGCAAATTTAACATTGTCGGAATAGGGGTTCCAACACCTCTCACGTCTTTTTTTATCATATTAGATAAAACCACCTAGACACCAAGTGATTGGTTCACGAATTTTCCAATACTCCAGGTCTCGATCGGGGGTCTACAACTGAAAATGGAATTTGCTTACATTAGAACTCTGGTATTTCCATATCAGTTTTCTAATCTAAATCAAAAGTTACAGGAAATTTTATATCTTAATCTTTTTCAATACTGTCAGAAAAGAATTGATATAAAATAGGAAACAGTTCCAGCTTGGACATTTTATTTCAAGCTTTAAATATCTCAGCTTTGGGTAAGGCTTAGATCTGGCCAGTGCAGAACTTTAATATCACGACATTTACTGAATGAATTAAAAGTCTTAAATTTGTTCTTTAGTCTGTGTGTCGTTTGTGCTCCTTCTAGCATTACTTACAATTTAAAATAGATTTTACTTATTTATTGACATGGCTATAACAGATTATTAACGATTACAAAATATAATCTATGTCATTAAATAGCCATCTTTTTGGTAATTAAATTCGTAATTGATATCAAAACCCGGACCATAACATTTTTTCAAAGGAAAGAAAACACGTTTGAGGCCGACGATATTACTTTAATGTACAATTCTATGCACGGGATTTCAACCGATGTAAAAGGAAATCCTTACTTCCTTCCATTAAATGCGCCAATGGCTTGGAGCAGTAACAAAAATGTAAGCGAGATGGATATGCCATTACTATTCTCTTCAATATAGGGCCATAAATAAGATATACACGAATACATGCCAAATGGTACGCATTTGTCGTTTTCAGTCATTATTCACACCTAGGTAGATACAGACAGCACTAACAGCCCAAGACGAGGGGCAAGAACACCCACCGGAGAAATGTATAAAACATTAGTTCTGGTTTAAAAGCAAGTGTCCGGATGTGTTCACGTTTGACAAGATATTAGGGTCGGCGACTTTCCATCAAGCATGGATTTCCCTTCTCTCATCAACAGCAAAAAAGCTGGCTCATAGTCGTAACGAGTAGGAATAAAACATAAAAAAGGTGAACGATGCAAGTTTGTATGTCAGTAGTAAATTATACCATGTTCCTAGCATTGAAAAGATAAGTGGTATGTTTCACTTTTTTCAGATGAGGACTTTTTTTAATGCTTTTCTTTCTCTCTTTCTTTCTTCTTCATTTTCTTCTTGCAGCCCTTTGACCTAAATCGTGAAACCGCTTAAAAAAATCACATTACCTGTCTAGAGAGGGTCGAAAAAATCCTTAACGATCCCATTGTTACTCTCGCAAATCTATACCTTAGAAAAGCTGATGAATACCCATGCAAGGCAACCCCGTTGTCGCAGTCTTTAAATGTTACAAGTGAGGCGATTACAACTACTGGTTTCAACGTATCAAACGACCAGCCATAAATCGTCCATCATAACACACACACATTTACACCGTGAGTAGTAAACACTTGGAGTGTCCATGTTTCATTGCAGCGAATAATACATGACATTGACGGTATGCAAGAAGAAAATGTTGCGGAACCAAGAAAACTTTTGACCTTTGCCTATTTCACAGTAAGTCATAAACAAAAATGATATATGGGGAGGGGAGGTACAGAGAACATGGAGACATAAATTCAAATAAAATAAACAAAAGTTAACATATTATTAGTGCAACTATACTTAGAATATGAAATAAAGCACTCGTCAAATTCTTATTATCAAATGAATAATTGAGAAGTCTAAAGCTTTTGCAACTTGAACCATAAAATACTATTAAGAAAAGCATTGCGAAATCTTGAGTAATGCAAATTGCCTTTGAACTAAATAAAGCAACAAGAAATAAAAGTGGCAGTTCTTTCAGCTACCGGCTTCAAAAATAAATACGTATTCTTACAATTCAAAGACTTACAAGAAAAAAAAGCATTAACGATAAAATGATATTCTGGTAAAAACGCATGATGAGAAACAGAAGACAAAATTCTACTCACAAAATTCTACTTCCGACAAAAGAATAAATTATAGAGGAAAAGACTAAAAATATGCTGATGAATTGTAAATTTACTCGTGGAAATGAAACTGCAGATAATTTTAAACTGACTAAAAATGAACTCTTTTAGAAACTAGTGAAGTCCAGATAAACTTATTTTTTAAAGTTTCAGTTTACAAGATTTCGTTCCGTCTGACAGAGGCTCCATGCAGTCTGAGAAACAAGAGACCTTTTCAAAGGAATGTTTCTGATCTGTTATTGATCTCTGGGCGAAGTAAGATAAGCCCTTTACATAAACAAAACGAAATTTTTGAGCCTGTACTATCAGTTGATCAGAAAGTCCCTGAAGAACTACGTTACTTTCCAAATGACCTTTGGAAAAATGTTAAAATATTCCTGTACCCTAAGCTAATGACTAAATTTTATATTAGAAGCGATAAAGAAATATTAAATTTTAACAGTTAACCAATCGATAAAGTTATATCAAAAATGATTTGAATAAGAATAATTATTAAAGCGAAGAACGTTTTAACTAGCATGTCAATGATTAAAATTCCCTTTTTTTACGTAATTGTCATATCATTCGTAACAGCCTTTTCCTTCTGAACATTTCTAGTTTATCGTAATAATATTGATACACGTCAAATCTAGATTAAGTTTTAGGAAAAACGAAGTCGTCCCATTTTCCACCTTTCTCATTTACTTTACATAAAGTCAATCTTGGAGTTTCTTTAAAATGGAATGTGCTAAAAAATAAGAATCATGGCCATGACATGTACAACTTTTATCACTATTTTCTGCAGTTTGAAGTACATTCACGACATTATGTTTCTCCCATATGAGCATACTGTAATAGTTAAATATTATATAAACCCTTATAAAAACAAGAATCATCCGAAGAAGAATCCGAAGGCACATGTTCGAATTCAGTAGCTGCCAGCAACCAGCATTTATATATTATCTTTGCTGTATTAGAATATAAATTTACATTGCTGTGTTACAATATATTGCAATATACTACAGTTGCTACATAGTTCGAATATATTTGCAGTACTTTATTGATTGATTTTTTTCCTTCTCCGTAGCTGCTAGCTGACTCACGTAAATCGAAATGAACTGGTACATATGCGCCACCGTCCTTATGATTTCACTTCGATTCCTGCCACAGCTACTTTTCATTCACAAACCTCGCAATAGAAGTTCACTTTAAAAAAAAATCCTCAGCAGCTTTAAAAAAAAGATAATAACAAAGAAACTAAGCTTTAACATAATGATTGATTAAACTACTAAAATGATTTGTTTTAAAATAATAAAATGATTAAGCACAAGTTCTCACACTCCCCGTCCGTTGCATAGCATGAATCTTTCCCCTCCCCCCGAATAGTCAACAGCAGAACCAGGAGCAAAATAAATTCTTTCACTCCAGTGCCATTACAGGTGGGGGGTCCCTGGCTTCAACTACTTGATATTCAGCCGGAGTTGATCTCTTCCCAAAGTGCCGAGTGAAAAGGGTGGAGTACTTTTTGCAAAAAATTTCCAATGCAGACGAAGGAAAGACTTTCTACAACTATCTCGAAAGATAAAGAAAGTAGGGTTGCAAAATTCCTATTAATATGATCGAAAATCAATGCAATAATTAATCATGATTCATAAATTCACCCACCTATTCGCTCAGATGAAGTAAGATGCTCTTTCTGTCTGACGCAATTACAAGCAAGACAGTAAGATGGATTTATAATTGATAACTTACTGACAAAGTAATTAATATTTCGTACTGCGACTGAAATAAAGCAAAAGTTAATTTCATCAAGATATGCGACAGCAAGGCGTAGGACAAATAATGAGAAATATGAATTACGGCACATATTAAAACAGATAAGCGTAAAATATAAAAGAAAACTGAATATGCTTCAAAACCTTGTACGATAGATTGGTTGGGCGTTTTCAGTACATATAATTAGTATTTTATACTTTGTTTCTAAAAATTATCCAGCGAGAGTGTCTTCCCCTCGACTTTTTCGTATACTTAAACAATATGGCGCGTTTGGTGGTTCGTAGTATAGCGAAGTAAAGTGAGAATGCATTTTGGACGTCTTCCCTCTGACCAATTCGGTCCAACATATAAAAGAAAACTGAAAATGATTCAAAATCTTATACGATAGATTGTTTGGGCGTTTTAAGTACACATAATTAGTATTTTATACTTCGTTTCTAAAAATTATCCAGCGGGAGTGTCCTCCCTTCGACTTTCTCGCATACTGAAGAAGTAAGGCGTGTTTGGTGCCTCGTAGTATAATGAAGCAAAGTGAGTATGCATTTTGGACGTCTTCTCTCTGACAATTTCGGTACTAAATGTGATACAGAAATATGATTTTGGTGGAAAGACCACATACTAAATTTAATTTATCTAAGTAGTTGCACTTTTAAATTATTGTCTTCACATGCGCGGTAAACCAGTTGACGGATATGGTCCGAAATTTGACACATTTACAATTCTGGCGATAAAACCATATGCTAAATTTGACCCATCTAGATTGTGACGTTGTTGAGATATACAAATTCACGAGCACTGGGATAGACACCGTACACGGATTTCGTCCAAAATTTAATAAAAATCCACAATTTTGGTATAAAGATGGCTTTTAATCCTTCTAGCTCTCTGCGTTTTTGAGTTATAGTGTTCACAGACAGACATAATTTCAGAAACTAGTTGATCCCGCGCAGAGCATCTGCGCTCGTTATATGCACAATATGATTTTCCTGACGCTTCTAGAGCCAAAATGGCGATTCAGCGCTCCAAAAAAATTTGCCACATTACAAAAAAGGCGCCAAGCGGTGTAAGCATAACAGAAAAGTAGCAAAGTACAATGTTCACAATAGTAATCTCCATAAGTTTCACCTCAATTTATGAAATGACACAATTTTATCGTCGCTGCCTTAAACTATTTTGGCGTTCATCTAAACTGTCTTTTTATCACCTAAGCCCATCTGCTTCATTTCTAACTTATCTTTTTTGGATAATTTCATACAAAGTTTCATTATATTGTAAGAAATATTGTGAATTCTTCGTCTTAAACTCATTTTTTTGAAAAAAAGTTATTTTACACCAGAACGAATATAGTATCAGGCTATGACTATGAAGTTATGCCTAACATGGAGGAGACCGGTTTTGTTCTGTAAATTAACAGATCGTTGCCAAAGGCAAAAGACAAATTAACCTCTTTTCTGTGCCACGTTCGTTAGCGCTTTATATATATATATATATATATTGTTTTTTCTGACTCAAAGAGACCTGAAACGTGGAGATTCATTAAAATCTCGAGGTCGAATTTTGGACGATTGTAATACTTACTTTTTGTATACTTTGTATATATATGAGAAAGTAAAAATGATCGGATGACGGTAAAATGAATGCTAAAATCAATTTTCTACCATTCCGAAAATATTATCGTATCGACCAAAATGCTTTAAAAATTAAGACACAGATTTACTCAAAAAAAGTGAGTGAGAGAGAGAGAACAAGACGTGCTTCTATTCTTAATCGTTATCACTTCAAAAGTTTTGCAGGATTAGTCAGAAAAGAATGAGACAAATTCACGTCGCGCAAATTAGGCCAAAGTACCGTCAAGAGCGAGGCTTCTCACAAGACTAGAGGCTTTCTAATTTACAAGTGTATCCATCTTATTACAGTGAACACAAAACAATATATATATATATATATATATAATGTTTTCGTTGTTGCAGTCATAAAACAGCCGAGTTGTTAACCAATTTGCTTTATTATAAAAATATTTTGGAGAGTGGCGGGCATACCAACATCTTAGTTGAAGTTTTAAATAAAAGTGTGTACAGAAAATCCCCGATTCTCTCAGATAAGGGAATAACAATATAACACGTGATCAAAGTGAAGGGAATATTGGCTACGTTTAATAAATTACGTAATCGTTTTAGGGAAGATGCATGGCGTCAAGGAGTCGCTGATTTCGAGATTTGTGTGCGCGTAGAAACGATTAAAATATTCTTTTGGTAATAAATATGCCAAAACGAGATATTTAATATACCTCCAGCGCGGGAAATAGAACGAAACTGGAGTTTAAGAAAAGCGATTTTGGAATACATTAAGACTTTAAGATATATAATATTAGAATTTGGAATAAAATTAAGTGAGATTATTACATTATATATATATATATATATAAAATTTTGATTTAAGAAATTAATATAATAATGTAACTTAATAACGTATTTAGGCTCTAATAGAAGCCTAAAGCGTCTGCAAAAATATTCCACGGTCTCATCTATAAACGAAATGCCTTTTCGCGACCACGACTGTCCATGCAAGTACATAAACAAAATAGAAAAATCCGGCATTAATGAATGAAAAACAAAAATAAATTAAGTCACATGTAAAAATGTTTGTTAAATTTTAATGAAATATTCAGGATAGTCGCAGCTCAGTCAGGGTAGTTCTTTGAATTAGTTTAGCTTATTACTGCTGTAGAATCAGATAATCACGCTGTTAGTGGTTTCTTTTATTTATTTATTATTATTATTATTTGGCTACTCAGTGTTCACGCACGTGACCCTACTTGCGGCCAGGATCTTAAGTTTGAGACAAGCTGCTTTAAAGTAATCTTGCACTGAATGACAAAATTGATCTATGGGATCCAATGAAAAACATGATAAATTTTCAGATTAATGTTCTGGATCATAATTTCTCTATTTCAAGCTTTAAAAGTACAGTATTACGAAATGAAATATACACAGCAAGAGCTTAATGCACAAAGGCATCGATCGCTACAACAAATGCACAGAAAAACAAATCTGAACGGAAACTTATTTATCGTTAGTTATATATCACAGATTTGCTATACGGAGTAAGACAAACTCGCTGCAATTGCAGGTCGAGATTCAACAAACGAAATTGGTCCCATTGATCACATGCGTTTTTTTATTAGTTCCAATTGATATAAGCATCCATGAGCTATTCATGAAATTGGACTCGTTTTTCTGTTACAACAAAAATGCAACTGACTGCAAAAGAGCAATAAATATCCAGCATAATACAAGCGTACATATTTCCTTCTTTCCCCATTCTCTGAGCTTTATTTACGAGTCAACTGAAAGAAAAAGAAACTGCATTTGTTGTCACTTGTGCACTCATTCAGTTTTGCGACCATGAAATGGAACAAAGAGTTCTTCGTCATTACTAAATTGAGTCTGAAGGGAACTCGAGCCTTTATGCCGACTTCTTTTGTTACTTCAAACATGAATGAACTTAAATAATGAGACAAGCAATATGCATCCAGATAGAAAGAGATATTCGAACTAATCGAAACACAGCTTTGAAAAACCACGAACAGAAGAAGGAGATTACGAGGACCAATATTGTTTTAAAACAATGGATTTTAAGAAAGGCAACAGAGATTCGTATTTCTTTTTTTAAAGGTAGGTAGACAGATACATTAGGGAAGTCTTTATCCGGAGAGAGAAAATTTAGTTTTATTTTTGAATCGGTAAGAAGAAACACAGTAGAAGCCCAAATTCCGCCTTTTTGGTCTTTTTTTTATGAATCGGTTCGATAAATATAGATCTAAACATTGAGTGTAAGAGTAATTCTAAACCAGCCTCCCCTCAATGGTTCCAGAAGTGTTTTAAATTTGAATGACTACAGAAGAACATTGCGTGTCCAAACTTTAAACTTGATTATCTTGAAATGAGTATTCCGGATTAGTGTTGCTCTTCTCACCTATCCATTTATATTTAAGTTGTCTGCTAACATTTTATTTTCGAAATGTATTGCTGCACTAACATTTTATTTT
>BGPR01000218.1:842182-907258 GCA_013235015.1 Araneus ventricosus
AAAAGTATAACTTGTGTTAAGAAGCAACATAAAAAAATTCCCTTATTTCCCTCAAACACTTTCTCACCGGAATGAAACATAAAAATCCATCTAAGATCCACTAAGTTTCCCTAAAGAAATAGTTAAAATCTCCACGTCCTTGAAGTGACAAGTAAGGCCAAAACAACCCATGTCTTCCGCATCGGATTAAAAAAAAATCTATAGACGTCGCTTCAAATAAAAGTGCTACGAAAGGCCACCTAAGGAAAATAAGAATAAAGTGTCATATACTTAATATTCATGAGCGCTTAATTTCAGCTTGAAAGTGAATAGCTTCTTTTTGCTGTTATTCTAAATGGTTTAATTCATCCTGTCACTCAAATGTTATCCTCTTGATGGAATTTCCCAGCATAAATATTTACTATGTCTGGGGCTCAGTAGAGGGTTCTCTCTTCAAACCCAATTTTTTTTGCTGGTTTAAGTGTCTTATAAAAATGGCATTTAATAAATATATATATAAACATATATGTAATTCCAGTATAATAACTGTGCATTCATATTTACATTTCCGGCTTTTCCGGAAATGTGAGCATATATTTATCTTATAACCGTTACTATAATTTGTTCGGGGATCAAAACATAATTCAAGGTGATAATCATGACATCAATGAACGTATATCTACAAAAGTTTAGTTTTAGTTAGTGGCAAGTTTTTATACTTTCTTTTAATGCTTTCTCTTTCCCGGAAGTTGGAGACGATGACGTGTTAGTCCACTTTCGATGGGCAGGATGTCATTCGGCCTTGTACAGTTTTGCTTAAACGTTTTGAAACAGCAAAATCTGCCGTTTAGCTCTTGAAAATTTAACTATATTTAGTGATTCTGATAACTTTTGCCAGGCACTCAGACGATTAGAGAATTGACGATTCAACTAATTTTGTAGAATTTTTGCGTAGAATCGCGTAGAGATAGATTTGCATAGAATTGCCCTAACGTCGTAACCCCTTGATGGATAAAAATGGGATAAAGAACCTTACAGACATTTTAAAAACGAATGAATAGCTCCGAAATGTACTTATAATTTGAGTTTTAAGCATTGGATTCCTTATAGTGAAAGAAAAAAAGAACTTAAATATTTGAGAATTCAAACGACCGGAACGAAAAAATTAATGGCCGTCGGAGAAAGGCAAACTCTTAAATACAAAATTATCTAAATTTATTCTACTACGAAACTCTTGGAATATTTTAAATGCCTGAAATTTGTTCGAAGCAATAGTCTATACATGTTTCTCACCAAACAAAATTAGAAATATTACTGAGCATGCTTGGTTTTTAAAAAGGATGATCTATATAATTGTCACTAAATCGACGTCATATTATCACATTGGGGGGAGTTTTCAATTTCAGTTCAAAATGCCTAACAAATGGACGCATGCTTTCTCTATAACGTATGATAGATTAAATGAAAATTACAAAGTCGCATACAATTAAATACCTAACTATTCATGAAAACTAACAATATCCTATATTTCTTGAAAGTTTAAGAAAACAAAGGGAAAAATCAGTAAAAAGAGACAAAAAAAATCTTAATGGCTGAAAAAACATAAGTTTTTTATTGTCAGGGCTCTTGAATACTTCAGGTAATTTAGACACTTCTAATGAGTAATGTTTACGTTGAATAAGTAAAAATATCAGTATAGTCAAAACCCGGTTAACGAATGTATCATGTCACTAACAATTCGGTTGACAGACAAATTTTCTGACCATAAAGCTTCTAAAATGACATAGTGTCTCAAAGTATGATCACGAAAGCCGTAGAAAATCACAATAAACATGCCAGTAAGAAAGTAACTTACAGCTGAGTTACAAAACTCTCGAATTCTTCTAGGCAGCTAAAGTTGATTTTTATAAATTCCAAAATATGTGCATATCATTTAACACGATGATTTTCAAATATCACAGTTTAATTTGATATTACATATGTACAAGATGTGTAACAGAAAACTTTCCACTTCCGTTGTCTAACTAAAGAGGTTTAACTATTATGATTAACAATGATTAGTAAAAATGACATTATAATCGAGAAACCAACGCGCTGCGCCCAATCTCAGCGCAAAAAGACAACAATTGAACAGAGGAGAATCGACGAACTCATTTTCCTCTAAAAATGGTCAACCAGTTGCCAATGCGCGCCGCCTACGAGAAGAGCAAATGCAGGTACTTTTCTCAAGGTCAAAAACGTCAGTTTCTCTTTTCTTTACAGCGTATGTACCTTGAGATGTCGTGAACGAAGGAATGCAGCTTTAATTTATCTGGAACAAAAGTATGGCCGACAGCGACTCTTTTCAACAGAATCTTTATTTCTTCACCTAGTGGGTAACACAGCTCTGCATTCATCTCGCATAGGTACACGGGATTATATACAATACATTAGATTATGTGGTAATGAGCTGACAGTCTTCGAGATGTTCCAAACAATGAATTAAAACATAATTTTATGCTTTTCTTCCGAAGATAACAAAAATAAGAAGATTTTGTTGTAATCTTTGAATGGCAACGTAGTAGAGCACACAAACTTTCTCCAATCACGGCCCGATTTCCATTGTAAATATATACACGAAAAAAAAATGTTTCGATTTTAAGTGTATTTACATATAATTTAACTATTTACTAGTAATTTAACCACTTACTTGTAAAGCATACGTGAACGGGATAATAGTTTTTTCCCTGCTGTTATTCGGCATTAGTTAAAGATAAATCAAAAGAAGTTCAGTTAAATGCGTTTATTCGAAAACTTTTAATTAAGTGTTTCAAATCAATAGTTTTTCAAATTATTTTGGAATATTAATACCGGAGAATTTGTCATAACCATTTGCTGTCAATTCTATAACGACCCCGACGTTCTTGGGGTCGGGACACATAGTTTAAGAAGCCCGGGTGTAAATATTCAATAAAAGAGCGATTTCAAATTAATTCTTTTTCAAAAGTTATATCTGCATCAGAAAACTGTTAGAAAAATCCCCTTTCAAATTTTTTCTTGTCCATTTCTACTATTTGTCTACAAGATAGGAATCGAAGAAAATATTTAAATTTTTTTGCATTGGTATTTTGTAATGATGATGATGAAGGTAATGCTATGCGAGATCATCTTAATGTAAATACACGTTATCTGGTACGAGTTATACTCAAATTCATTATAATATTCAGTGAATCAAGGTAACATTATCACGAAGATAATTCTCAGTTTATTCAGGTATCTATTGAACACAAAATGAACTACCTATAAAAAAATCCAATCGAAAAATAAAACTGATTAATCTTTTAGACTCCTATGAAAAAAATTTCTGTCTGTAAGCAATATCCATAATCTTTCTCGGGTAAAAGAACATAATAATTTACACTTGAAAAATCAAGCTATCTAAATCTCTTAGGGTTGACCACATCAGTATCCTTCAATTTTATTTGCAAGCAAGAGTGAAAGTATCTTGTATATTCAGCTTGGTAGGTACCAGAATTGAAAATTTCATCACTCTTCTAAAATAAAACAAAAATGCAAGTGTAATTAAGTGCTTTGGTGCATTTCCAAACTCTGAAATACAGATTAGGAATCTGAGAACTATACAATGGACCGCTGAATAAACAGTAAGTAGACAAAAACAAACTAAGCGAGTCTAAAAGACGGCAGTCCCGATATCAAATCGGCTTAACATCTGCAGCTGGCTGCACATACAACAACTGCCATTGAAATATGTCGAACACTACATTTTCACACATGTACAGCTAGCATTTTATGGTACAAGGCTTCTTAAACTTTTTCCACACGTGCCTCCGTTTAGATTGCTACATATTCCGCAACTCATCCATGCACGAAAAATTATCCTGCGACTGCAAATATATTTATAAGCAGGAAAACAAATGATAGAAAACGAAGCATTAATTAACGATTTGTAAGAAGAAATTTAACAAAATATATTTATTTGTAAATTTTCAAAGAATGTTTCAATTCAAGATGGCTTACTCAATTACTTTTTCTAACTAATATTGAGGAATCTAACAGAAACACTAGCTGTGGAAATTTTAGGGACCTAAAATTTCATGTACACGGCCCCTCTAGGGATCGGGACACATAGTTTAATATTGTACAAAAACATGGCTTCCTAAAGTCAGAAAAGGGAATCTAGGGAGATAACTCCCCCGGCACTTTGGCGTTCCCTATTCATCAATATCAATTTATTTATCAAGTTCATGTATTAATTTTCATTAAGTTTAAATCAATTAATAAACAATTACAGTATAGTCTGTACTGAAAAATAAATTTTTGAACAGAAAAACATACGAACAACTCCATGTTCATTTGATAATTCTTCCCTCCGTATTAAAAAGGCTGAATCCCGCTTATATTGAGAGATGGACTCTCTTTCGTTCTTTTAGTGCTTATCAAAATTATCTTAATACAACTGATAATACATGCAAATCTTTGGAATAATTTCTTGAGCGAAATTTCAGAATTCTCTTAAGAACTGCAAAATTTTTTACAAAAACTTCTTCCTTCGTAAAGTCCTTCATCTGCTAAAACAAATATGGTAAAATAAAACATGCGAAACAAAAAATTTCAAATTCGTTCATTATAGTAAAGAAACGGCCCGGGGAAAAAATCACAGGCTTTAGTGTTCAAGTGACTTTCTCAATACAAAATCCACTGAAGCTTGAAATTTCATTAAAAAAAACAACAATAAAATCCTATCGGAATTCAAACCAAAATGCAAGACTAAAGAAATGAAAGGGCACGAAGCAGGTACAATACAAGTAGCAATCTCATGCAAAGGCATAAAAGACCGTTTATACCATACATAACCATACAGCAATTTAAGTGGCAGATTCTACTCTCCTTCCTCAAACGAAAAAAATGTGTCTGCCCATTTATGAACTGACTCTTCGTGAATGCCACGCCAGGCTAATAAGAAAAGCCTCAGGTTTCCCTTTGGGTCTTGCTCAAAGGGAACTATAAAAGACATGACGCACTTTCAGGGCTTCGCGGCACCTTTGTAAGGCTCTTTAACTCGAGGGACCTTTTCTTCATCGCAAACCCCGCATCCACCACGCAAATTAACTGCTGGGTCATCCCTTTTCAACTTCCGAACTGAGCGTGGTGGAACCCCTCAGACACCTACAAGAACTCACAACAATGGCTTGCCATTCATGGCTGCCAAGCCTTCGAGTGTCAGCCAGCTTCTTGACATTCCATTCAAAATGGTAGAGAATCTGATCCGAATGGCGACGCCTCTTGCCTCCACCCCGCACCGGAATGTTTCTTTCAATATGCACTGGAACTGCAATCAGATTTAGAAAGCCGCTTCTATTTCAGATTCAGAAAGCCGATTTTACAACTGCCGCTAAGATATTAGGGTAGTAAAAAATAAAACATTATACGACATAAGCTTAACAATATGGGCATTTACTT
The DNA here is from genome assembly GCA_013235015.1 of Araneus ventricosus. Classification (NCBI taxonomy): domain Eukaryota; kingdom Metazoa; phylum Arthropoda; class Arachnida; order Araneae; family Araneidae; genus Araneus; species Araneus ventricosus. The sequence goes on from BGPR01000218.1 coordinate 847,622, forward strand.
GCAAAAAAGTTAAGCAGTAATAAAAAAAAACATGAAAAGGATTGAATGAATGGACGAAAGCTTATGAGAAAATATTTCTAAATGCAGGAATAGCAAATTTATTTATAGACCAGGGCTTCTTAATTTTCCCCCCCATTTCCGACCTATTTTCAGAAAAAAAGTTTTACAACCCTCAAACTTGAAAATAAGTAAGAAATTAAATTTAAAGCAGTTATATAGTAACCTTTACTGAAATGACTCATGTCAGGATAGTTTTCTTAATATTTCCTGCTAACAAAAATTAAAGAATTTGAAATATGAAAACACTATTACATTTTTTTGCGACCCCAATACAGTTCTACAATTGAAGAAGCACTAGTATGGATGAAAAAGAAAAGACAGATGACAGTTAAAAAGTGATAAATGAAGTACGATCTTATAATTTGTTACAAAAACACAAAATAACTAGTCTAAATAATTCACTTATGCAGATTATAATTTACATTTAATGAAGAGAGCTAGATTATTTCCAGTCGAACTATTTGCAATAAGAACAGAAGAAAATTTTCGGGGAAAAATCATTCTAACACGACAATAGCACAACATATTCCGTAAAAATCAGCTGCTCGTTTCAATAGTGCGTAAGAACCATTTCCGGTCGGAAAGTATTATTTTACGATGACATTTCCCCGAAAAATGTGAGGGGAAAATCAATAAATACATTTCTCTGTTTTATGCTTCAATAACCCGAGCGGAAAAGCCTCTATTAGTTATTGAAATGAATGACTTCACAAATGCACTTCATAATTATCCAAACAGAACTTCGGTACATACGTACTAAATCTAACGGAACATATTAAACCTGTCAAATATTAGTAGGAGGGGAATGATACACAATTAGTTGCCTAATAACAGGCATTAGACTTCAAATTAGGAGGGGGTATTAAAAAAAAGTGGCGGGGTCGGGGTTCTTTTTTCCCCTTTCCTCTTATTCAGGGTTTTAGATTTTGTCACATCCGGGCACATTATTATCACCGCCACTCTTCCTGGTAGTTAACACAGGATATGGATGAATCTTTTATAGTCATAGCTTCTTGAATTGTGGGTCACGATCCCAAATGGGCTTGCACAGAAAATTTTCGGGAGTCGAGAATATTTGATTGTTTGTTTTTTCGCTCAACTTTTTTACGCTTATCAACAAAAATTGTCCCTATTAGATACATTTCAGGAAAGATTTATTATTTCTTTTTGTTGTTGTTATCCTTAATTGACGTGTCTTGATCATCCGGGTACACTATCATTCAGCTGTGCCACTCTTCCTGGTAGTTAACACAGGATATCGATAAATGTTTTATAGTCAGAGCTTCTTGTACTGTGTATGATGATCCCAAATGGGTTTGCACAAAAAATTTTCGAAAGTCTAGAATATTGGATTGTTTGTTTTTCTGTTCAACTCTTTTACGCTAATCAACAGAATTTTTCTCTATTTAAAACATTTCAGCAAAAATTCATGAAATAATTTTTAAATTTTTTTTGGTTATCCTTAATTGACGCGTCTTTTAATCATCCGGGTACATTATAACCGGGATCTTAGTAGATAGCGCAGGATATAGATGAATGTTTTATAGTCAGAGCTTCTTGAACTGTAAGTCACGATCCCAAACGGGTGCCAACCTGGTTTGTGGTTTCTGTGCAAAAACAGAAAAATTTATGAGTTGCGAAAATTTTATGGTTCATTTTTTGTTCAACTCTTCTGCGTTAATCAACAAAAATTGTCACGATTTGAAGCATTTCAGGAAAAATTTATGAAATAATTTTATTTAAAAAAAAAACTTTTTCTGGGATATTCTTGATTTAAGTGTCTTTGGTTATGTATTTTCCTACACAGTTGTATAATCAGTGTAGCAAAAGAAGTTTTTAAGAAAAAAATGGAAACGTTGGATTGGAAAAGTTTAAGAACTTTTGGTTTATACACTTGAAAGCAGTAAATTAAGCAGTGCCGGAACGTTCTGACCTGGTGATATTGTTGGAGGGGGTTGTTAAATAAACAGGGTATTGGGATAGAATAGAGTATTACTTCATAAAATATTTTTTACATTTGAAATCTATAATTATTTTATCTAAATACTGAAATTTTGGAATAATAAAACGTCAACACTTTATTTTTGATCAAACATTAACATAATGCGTATAGTAAATAATAAAGATGTTAAAGAATATTTTTTTTAAAAAAATTCAGTTGATTTCAAGTTATACTAAAATTAAGTAAGTAAATTAAGTAATAAAATCACGACATTGATAAATAATATAGAGAAATGTCATGAGTTTTCAGTATCTTGCATTTTTTTTCTTTATTTCTCATAAAGAAAATCAGTGCCGGAACGGCGTTCCGCCTCTACTACACCCCTACTTAAAAAGCTGAGCTGGTAGATCAAGAGAACATAGAGTCGGATGCAGTTTTACAACAGAAGGTCAACTCGGTCTTACAGTAATAACTGTAACAAAGTCAATCACATTGTAATTACTTTCTAATATAATGAATAATTAGCAATCGCTGCCATTACGGGAACAAATCTTCCTAAATAGTTTGAAAGGTAAACATTAATTAAAAAAATAAATAAATTTTGCCTTCACTGGAAATTCCCAAAGATATAAAACAAAAAATACGAGGGGGGGGGGGGAAAACACTACAAACAGAAAGAGGGAGGGATTAAAAAAACGTGTGAGTATTGCAAATATTAATTAGCAATTGCAACTTGTTCGCCAATTAATCATAGCTTTAAAGTGTCAATTAATCATAATTTTAAAGTTAAAAGTTTAAAGAATAGATCGAATCGGATAGAAAAATTCGAAAACAAGCTACCTCTTTACCTATAACATTCACAACCAAATCGTCATTCTCAGTCAAAACGAATATTACCATTCGCACTCAATATTTGCCAATTACGCATCGCACAATGAAGAAATTTTAGACAAAAAAAAATAGGAGGCAAATACAATTAGGGCCAAATAAATTGTTTGAAAAAGTTTATTTGATTAGTTGATTTTAGCCAGGCGAGGTTTTAATATAGAGCGAAAAAAAAAAAAATTCAGAGAACAGGAAATAAATTACTCATTGATTCGGAAAATGGCACCTGTGAAGAGTTTTTTTCCTCCTCTCCATGCAAGCGTAATTTTTACCCCACTCAAAAAAAAAAAAAAATCAAGATAAATTGTGAACAAGCGATAGCGCAATGGAAAGGGGAAAAAAAAGTCTTTTGATAAGAAGAAGAAGAAAAAAGCACTAAGAAGGAGAAATAAGATTTCCTTCTCGGGAGAAAAAATCATATTTGCAAAATGTATCACAATCAAATACAGGGAAGGAGAGGGGGACTCTTATACCTTAAAAAAAAGGGCGGGGGAAGGGGGGAGGGAAACATATTCTAGAAACATCATGATGTAAGAAATTGGGAACGAAGCATAGTATGTAAGGTCTGAAATACGTTTTGAAAGCTTATAAGTAATGCGAGAGAAATAAACTATTTTAAAAAGGCAGGGACAAGCATCTTAAAGTTAGGGGAAAAAAAGAATTTTGAAATTATATTTAAATATGACAGTTTTCTTTTCTTTTTTTTCTTTTCTTTTCTTTTAAAAGAACAAACGGAAAGAATTGGGAGAATTTCATATGATGTAAAATAATAAAGTGAGGACGATTGGTAAATTTTCTTAAAGTTGTAAAAAAAATCTTATTTGGCATCCCATAATTACGTTTAATAATATTTTTCGTTCATGAAATTAAAATCCAATTTTAAAAATTAACAAGCACGGACGATGAATACGTGTCATTGATGGAGTCAAAAGAGATAGCAACAAAACGCACATGGACAATTATTTTGATGTGCAGTGGCAGATTGCACATCCAAATGTTAAGAGATTCATTTTTTTTAAAATTTATAACTCCATTTCAAAGACAGGATTAAAAACACCACCCATGAATGCACCAGTAACAAGGATTGAAATGTTTCATTAAGGTGAAATATATAATTAATCCCATAAACATGCATCCAAATACTATCCCTGACGTTTTCTGCCGCTACTTGAAGAATACTTGTAAATACGAAAGATAACTAACTTATACTCCAACTATAGAAAAGACAACTAAAGATTAGTCGAAGGAGACGTCGAACAATCAGTTTAGTTTCGAAAGTGTTTCTTCTTATCCACGAAAATTTATGAATGAGTATCTGGTTCTAATTAAGAGAATAAGCAGTGGAAACATTCGTAACAGAAAATTCTTTTGGATCAACTACAGTACAGTCAATAAACATAATGAGGGACAGCGAGGCTAAATAAGACAAAAAGTGGAATATAAGGGCGATACAGTACAAAAAAATCCCGTAAATGAAAACAAAATAACCAAAGAATCAGACAGAAAAAATACAAAAATAACAATCGCTTCAATAAAGGAACCAATAGTAATAAAAATGGAAGAATATTAATCTTTTATTTTTTACAAACAGGTGGTAGGTTTTTTTTTTTTTGTTAATTTCTTCTTTTTTTTTTTTCCCCCCAGTCTCATCATCAATAGTTTTTCTCATTTCATTTCGTTCTTTTATTTCATTGCTAAATAAATGTTGATTGGGATTTTTAGACCTCTCCCATACTTCCGGAGTAGGAGAGGGAGTGGTATCGCAGCCTCAGATACTAAATATTTAGGGCACGAAAAGAATACAATACTTCTTGATAGTCTTGCATTATTTTTCCTAACATTTATGTATTTGGTTTATATCCTAGTCTCTCGCTTTTATGACAAGCTTCCGAAATTTTGCTTTTCCTTGTTGAAGCAGCTGATGCGCAATAGGGACATAATCCATTTCTAATTATCTTCCGTATTTTCGATTCACTGTGTTCTGAATTTGTTGTATTTTTATCTTTTATATTTGCTATTTCTTTCTGCGTAAATTATTGTTGCAGCTATCGTTATTATTATTGCCATTATCCATTATTTTTTTTAAAATTTGGTATATAAAGTAGAAACCCGGTAATCCGGACACGCGCTAATCCGGAACCCTCGTTAATCCGGACGGTCCATGAAGAATGGTGCAAACCCGAATCCTGCGCTGACCCAACTCATGGATCAGAATGTTATTCAAAATATCAAGCTGGGATATCGCGAGTTGCTTCTTACGACGATTCTCAATGATCCTCTGCAGAATGAAAAAACACAGACAAATGTAAATTTAAAAGATATCGTGTTCAGTCTTGCTAACTGTTGGGCATCTGTGTCTACATTGCTGATCAACAAGTCGTAGAAAAATTTGCTTCCCAATTTTATTGATTAAGTTGAAGAAAATGTGCAAACTGAAGAAATTCAGCTTGCATCACTCATTAACCAATTACAAAACACGAACCCGATGTCTAATACTGTAGTCCTCCAGTGGGCTGCTGAGGCTAACGAGAGTTTGGCTCGAAATAAAATTTTAACAGACGACGAAATTATCAGGACGGTAACAGCAGAAGATGATGATGATGATGACGACGTCACCCCTGTAAACCCCATCAAAATTTCTCATTCTGAGGCTGGGGCGGCACTCAGCACTTCATTACAATGGGCTGAAGAGCAAAATTTTGAAGCACACGAAATTATGCTCCTCAGACTTTTAAGAGACCGCGCATTTGAATTAAAAATTGGAGCGGCCGCGCAAAGAAAAATCACTGACTTTTTTGGACACTGATTATGTTCATTCACTTGCATATGTAGTAATTATGTATGTACATATCATGTTCATACTGTATCATGTTCATTCAATTTACCCATACAATGTTAGTTCATACAAATATACCATAGTACCTATACATACAATTTTTGAAAAAAGTGTTTTACGTTATTTTTTAAAAACCTCGCTAATCCGGAAATCCCGCTAATCCGGACGTCCATGTGCCTGAATTCGTCCGGATTATCGGGGTCCTACTGTAATTACATGCATATCCGTGACCATTAAAAAGTGCTGAATAATCATTTTGCTTTGTGAGAAATGCATAAATGACAATAAATTAAGTTTTCCAATCTACACAAGGAAGACAAAATGTTTTTACATTTCTAAAGAATCTGCGAAACATGTCAGGTCGATATAAATGAGAAAAAAATCAGATAAACCAGATACATCGAAAGAAATTGACATTTGTTTCCCGAAATGTCTCATCCTAAACCTCTGGAACACAAAGCACACTCTTCGAGATTATGAATAGGCTAAAGATCGAAAACGATGATCCATCACGTGAGGTGCATGACCATAAACGAAGGGATGAAATGAAAGTAGACATATTATGTTACCAGTTCTTTTTATAAGTTTTGATTTTAAAAAAAAAGGAATAATAGAATGACAGCATTCCTACAGTAATGGATCCATTTCTTTCTTGTTATCATTCTTGTTTTTTCTTTCCCACCTTTACAATAGAATGAAGTTTTCCACCTTAACAAAATAAACTTGGCAGTAAATAGAATGACATTCGGAGAAAGTTAGCTGAACTTAGGGAATTCATTTTCAAATTTCGAATGTGACAACAGAATTACGATCAAATATTTAGAACATAGACGAAATTTATATCTTTTTAAATCCTGTATTTATATATCAGCAATAGTTAAGATCAAAGAAAATACAAATAAATAAGGCAGCAACAACAAATGTGATATAGACGAGTTTTTTTGTTTTGTTTAGTTACATTAAAATGCGGCAACTACGTAATTCCGATGTAATGTTCAGCAACGGATTCCGAGACTACCACTTTTGGACGATTTTACACCGGAAGGGGGTGTCAGGCAATGAGTCATATGAGCGCATTTCCGGAGTTCTTTGTTAGATCACAGTTGCAAATAGATAAATTTGCACAGTTAAATGTAAACATCACCCTTCCACTCTTCACTTTCCCCCTATTTTGATGAAAATATCTCCGCCTGGCGCATGCGCAAAAGCGTGGAGTGCTTCGGAATCCGTTGCTAAACAATAATGCTGAGTCAATGAAATCTTCAAAGCGGAAGTCCAGGTTTTTAATGTAAACATTCAAAACTGAAAACTCGCCCATAGAGTGGAAATTAACTCTACTCAACCTAGGAGACTTTCGAAACTTTTGTCCGTTAAATCCCGTCAAAATTTGAATCCAGTTAATCCAATAATATTATAAGAATTTCGATGCCTCACTTAGTATTCACAGATAGAAGGATATTCTCATAATAAATATTCCCCCTTAAAAAAACATGTAAAACATTTCACAAATTCCTAAGATGACTGCTGGAAGAAATGCATATCTACATTCTGATGTATTATAACTGTTTTTCAGAACATGAGATTTTGAGAAAATACTTACAAAATTCGAAGGTTTAAATCGCAATCGAATTTACATAATTTAAATCAGAATCTGAAGTTCTACAAACTTAGTCAAATTTTAATCGAAACCAAACACTTCCCTCAGGTAATTTCATCATTATTGAACAAATAATTTAGATCTCGAGCGTAATGTAAGAGTTTCTGAGAGTTCAATGCACCAGAAATTACATCTTGAAATTTAAATATATTTTAATCTTCAAAAAATACATAACAAAGAAATTACTTTTAATTAATGTCTAATAAAATAAGCAAAATTTATCTATTTGCAATTTTTCCGCGTTAAAGCCATAACAAAGCCCTATTTAAAAATTTTGACAGCTTTCTTTTCCAGTATTTACATTAGTTAAAAGAACTTGTGACTAAGTCCCTTGCTATCAGCATCTATTTGCTTTTTCATCTGCATAGTCTTTTGAAGCAAACATTTTTTCAAATACTTTTAACCAGGTCCCGATCCTTTATGCCTTTCAAGCGATATTCAATGCACATCACATTGTTTATATTTTTTAAACTTTTGCATATTGCTAATTGAATAACTTCTGTCTTTCCTAATAAGCCATCACGTCACTCAAGCCGCAATTAAAGTAAAATAATTTTAACCCTATTTCTAAAGTTAATTTTGAGTTTCAAAAGGCTTTTGTTAAAAACCAGACATGTTTTCATACAAATGACATGTCCAGGAAAAGAACAGATCGCTTAAAAATAATTTGAAAGGCACAAAAACAGGAAAATACCTTTTCAAGTATTATATGCCAAATAGGTTCATTATTCAACAGATTATTTATTATCTCCAAAGAAAGATTTTAAAAGGTTGTGTTTTTCCACCTTTTATTTATATGAAACATAGACAATTAGTTGACTTAAAATATTAGATTATCTTATTCTTAGTTGCTTGAAATATTCTTACGAATACAATGTATATGGTTTGAATAGGAAGTTAAAGATTTGTTTGTAATTTTTTTCATCTCTATTCTGGGATCTTCGCCTTTATTCTAGGTTGTACATATTGGCACTTATCAAATTAAAATCCGGTGTGATTGTATATTCTCCTTTATTTAGAAAGAATTTCGATGCTCTCATTACAAATGCTATTGATTTTTTTCGTCTTTCTAACTATATTATACATATAAGAAAAAAGAAAATGAATGACAATGGCAAAAATACAAATAAGAACCCACTTAATGAGCAACATTCTAGGCACTCTTTCCATATGTTTATTATCCTTCCTTTTTCGTTTTCGGATTTCTCAGTTTTTGTGTGATTATCATTTATTTACATACATAAATTACACGTTGAACATTAAAAAAATGAAGAAACCTGAAATGATGTTATTTACTTTAGTAAAAATATAAACAGCACGAGACGATAGCTCATTTCTTATGTAACATGGAGCATAAAAATGCCAATAAAAACATCTTTGCAAGTATAGATGGCCCCCCCCCCATTCAAATAATACTATAATTTCAGCCATAGAATAGAAGAAACCTTTAAGACCGAAAGGCTTGTAATTGATTACATTCTCCTAACGACATCCTTCGTTTGCGTCCTTAAACAAAATCGTTTTTGTATATTCTTTACACTTTATTTTTTATGAGAACTCCTTTAGAGGTTTTTTTACAGCCTTATTACCCGCAGTTAATAACAGCAATAATCGCCAACCTGCAGTTTGAACCTTGGCTTAACAAGATGCATATAGATGTTGAGAAGGCACAATGAAGACCAGTAAAGCGGTTAATGACAAAAAAGAAAACATTTGCGTTCTCATTAATATATCGCTTCTAATAGGTAGGGAAGTTGCTACTACTTTTACGCCATACCAAAACAGACATGTTTAAAAAGGGGGGGGGGGCCACAGGGATCCAATACCGTTAACGCTCAGGAGACGTGACAAGCATGCCCTTGAGCAAGAAAACTAATGTCAGTGAAAGGCTAGATTGCTTTACGGCAGAGTCACGCATCTTTTCATAAAAACATTACTTTCATGAGATGCATTAAGTGCCGTGACTAACTAAAGGGAAACTGGACTCCCAGCCAAAAACAGGGAGGAATTTTCATGACGGAATTTTATGGGTTTTTCTAGGGTACAATCTATCATAATAGACATTATGAAGAGTGATAATCAGAACTTAAAATCAGGCCACCGTATAATCAGCCAAAGTTCATAAAAAATGATAAGTAAACTCATTTAAAAGGCAAAAAGGAAGCTAATTTATCACTAGAAATTCCAAGAACGATCAGGTGTACTTCCTTGTAAAGAAATCTATCAGCATATCCTTCAGTGATTATGCCTACCCATTCATAATCATTCACTTAGAAGCAAAGAAAATCAAACATGAAATAGCTAAAAGAAGGTAATTATTTGACATATTTAAATAAGACACAATGTTTTAGAAATGAACGTTTTCTTCTCACAAAATATAATTTTTAAAAAAATAAATGCACAGTTCTGGTTGAATGAACCATAATCTAGTTAAATGAACATATTTAACCAGATTTCCGCGTAGGTAACAGTTAAAGCGTACGCGAATACCAAACAGGGGATGATCAAATGTTCCAATTTTTCGCAACAGATCGAGGTTGCACGTGTGTGGTCATAATTATAAGTAGAAAAAAGATGATTCCAAGATTATTCCAATATATTTCTTGCGAGTGAAGGCAAGATAAGATTGTCTTTTCAGATAAAGTGGATGGATCAATTACACAGGCCTGCAAAAAAATACTTTTTGAAAATTGTTTTAATTTTGATGACTGATTTTTATGTTATTTTTAGTGCTGATTCTAAAAATGAAATCCATTTATTTCTATCACATAACGATTTTTTACAAAGTGATTGGATATTTGGAAAGAAACAGTTGAAATCGCGAAATTTTGGCATTTCATTTAAATTTCATTAATTCATAAATTCATATTAATTACATTTATATCCTAGTTCAAGTAATTGTTAAGTATAGGTAGAAAGTTACAAGTCCTTATAGAGACGTTTTTCTTTACCTCAAAAGTTCTTTTGTCTCTTTTCCTCTTGTGAACTTTGCAGGGATTGTCTCTTTGTGGTATCCATTAGTAGTCGGCTATCATACTGACATTCCATTTTCCTTGACATCGTCTCTCCATTTCCTTTATATCTCGGTGAAATCCTTCACCTTGTTCCTCACTAACTTCACCTAAATTTTCAGGAAAATAGTACAGGTGCGAATCGGGGAAATGAACTTTTAAGCTCATACTACAGCCTAAAATCTTGAAATTTTTTATATCATCTCTTCTACAATAGATTTGTAGTTTGGGTTCTTTTTGTTTCCAAGAAAGTTAGTAATACCTAGTTTGAAAGATTCCCAGGCTTTTCTTTCGTTTGTTTCCATTTTAGTCTCAAAATTTTCATCTTTCATCATTTTCCTGATGTATGGTCCTAAGAACACACTTCCTTCAGTTTAGTTTCGGATAAGTCCGGGAACTGGTGACAAACGTATTTGAAGCTTTCACCGTCTTTTGGTAAAGCCTTGACAAATTGTTTCATAAAACCTAATTTTATGTAAAGCGGTGGAAGTAACACTTTTTTTGGCGAACAGGAGAGGTATCCGGTTTCAACTGGTTTCCTCTGTCTTTAATATTGTGTTTAATAGGCAATTTACCGATTCATACGAATATTCTGGATTGAAATAGTTTCTTGTTTTGTAATTTAATCCATTAACTTACTATTTTAAGTCCATAAATATGTTTAACGAACTCATATAAATAATACTTTTTTGGTCCGAAATATACTAAATTCGCAAGAAATAGATTGCGATTTGTGATGAAACTGTACGTGATGGAATTTTTTCATTAATCAGCATCCAAAAAACTATAAAAAACACCACTTGCTTTACCGACAATTTTTTCATCGCAGGCCTGTGTTACCTACGAAACCATAAAAAAACATTTTTTTAGAGAAAATATTCTTAAATAATTCACACACACATCGTTTCTATGATTTTCAAATAGAAAGCTTAAAGGTCTTCTCCAGAAAATACGACGGTGATGTACAGGAGACTTCAGGAGATCAACTGCGACTTTTAAAAAGTGGTAAGCAGGTTATGTGTGTTTGAAATACCTTAGCCAAAGGTTAGCAACGAGTTGGGATGGTTTATTTTCACATTACGTTTGAACTGAGAGACAATGATGAAACCACAAATGCATTACAGAACAATTTCCTGACACCCTATATCAAATACCAAGTGGCTATATTTTCTGAGCTTCAATTCAAGCGCTCTAAAACATGGGACGCAGGGGGTAATCGGACAAAATACAATAAATAATAAAAATTCAGAAACAATAAAACAGACAATTATTTAAAAGCAACTTCTAAGAAAGCAAGAAGCTTAAATAATATTTTTTGCTGTTACTTTCTCTAAAAAAACGGAGTCGAGTGAGACATCTAATTGAAATCCGAGACACCTTTAAAATCCAGGACAAACAGAGGAAAATAGGAACAGTCGGGACGTCTAGTCACTTTAGGTAAGCAAATTATCACTTGAAAAGGTACCATGGCAACGAATTCGCACACTGATTCGTCTTCACATTATGTTTGAATTGAGAGGTTCGGTGAGAGACTGATGAAAACACAGATATATTGCAGAAGAATTCCCTGAGACCTGCATTACGACAGAGGGCACAGAAGAATAACCGTTGAGGGCGAGGACGTCCTTTGATAACGGGAATTGATAAGAGCGAAAAGATAAAGCGACATTTTCTACAAGGAAGAATTCTAACAATCGATCCTTGTTTCAAGTGGTATTTGTGGAAGCCTCATATCCAGCAACAGTCACCAGACGGCATAATTACATGCTACTGAAAAAGACTGGGTAGTTTAAACTTCAGAATACAATCACAGCTTAAATAATAACAGCATTTTCACATTGTTTCTTCGCTGTTCAACTCATCACAAGGGACATCCGTTCAAATAGCAAGTGCTGGAATGATAATTACTCAATGAAAACTTTGAAATGTCAATGAAATATTCAACTTTCCGGAGGCAAAGTTATTTTATAATCAATTCTCTTTGAATTCTCGAGGCACAGAATCTTCTGGTGTTTTTTATTTATTTATTTTTTGAAGAGGAAATAGGGCATTAAGAATTGTCGGAAAGTATTTGAAAGAAGAAGAATAGTAGGCAGAAAAAATGTATAAAAACAGTAAGAGGAACATCATATTTAAACTGGATATGAAACTCTTGTCTTTATTTCTAGCGAAAAGCCAACAATAAAGTCACAGTGCTAATTGGACAGCAAAGGAACTGCGTTTCCATTAAATTATATGGAACACAGGTTTTCAGATTTAAAATCTTTTTGACTAAAAAGTGTGTGTTATCAACCCTCGAAAGAGGAAGAGCGAAATCAAGTGTTAAAAAAAGAGAAAAAATAGAAGTACTGAAATTAATAAACATATTAATATACCTCATAACAGCAATAGAATTTCTTGTTAAAATAATTTAGTTGACGGCTTAAAATGAAGAGTTCATAATATTTATTCAGCCCAGAAATGCACAAATTGTGTCATTTCCAATTTCAGCAATATTTCTCTTTTTTTTTTTTTTCTAAAGAGAAGCAAGTGTTTCTAACTTTCATCAACACAGTTTTTGCAGGAAAAAAGGCACATAAAGCGCTCCTCCTTTGCACTTTGTAGTTGCATAACACTTTAGACATGAGTGGTTTTCCATATTATTGTTATGAATTGTGAAACTCGAAATGAGGTTAGGTCGAATAATTTTATGTCCACAATAACTTGTCAATATAATACATGCTTCCAAATGATTTTCGAACACAAGTCAGTAAACGGAATTATATATATATATATATATATATATATGTAATAATCTTGTCTAATTTTGAAATCTTTATGGTGAGTCATTCGATTCCTTATTCATTTCTTCCTTTTTGAACATTTTTTACTTTCGAAATTCATTTTTATATATTTTTATGTGTTTTAAATATTATTGTTTCAAACTTCTGTTGATGCAATCACTTGAGGCTGTTGCTTAAAGATGTATTGTCATCGTTTTTGTCTAAATTTGCTGTTTTTTGTCTTTACTTTTTTCTTTCTTTTTGTTTCATTTTAATTTTTGTTTAGTTTATCTAATTTTTGCTTCTGTATTATATTATAAATAGCTGCATTTGCGCCTTTATATATAATACTATGAATTTTTATTATTTAATTAATTTAATCAATTTATAAATTTGTTAATGTATAACTGTTATATGTAATATAATCTCACTTAATTTTATTTCAAATTCTAATATTATATATTTTCAAATCTTAATGTATTCCAAAATCACTTTTCTTAAACTCCAGTTTCGTTCCATTTCCCGCGCTGGAGGTATATTAAATCTCTCGTCTTGGCATATTTATTACTAAAAGAATATTTTAATCGTTTCCACGCGCGCACAAATCGCGAAATCAGCGACTCCTTGACGCCATGCATCTTCCCTAAAACATTTACGTAATTTATTAAAAACAGCCAATATTCCCTTCACTCTGATCACGTGTTATATTGTTATTCCCTTATCTGAGAGAATCGGGGATTTTCTGTACACTTTTACAAAAAACTTCAACTAAGATGTTAGTATGTCCGTCACTCTCCAAAATATTTTTGTAATAAAGCAAATTGGTTAACAACTCGGCTGTTTTATGACTGCAACAACGAAAACATATATATATATATATAACATTTTGATTATCTAATCAAAAGTTACTACGGGTAATATTAAATTAGCCTTACTTTTTATTTATCATTAGTTAATATTTAATCAATATGTTTTATTTCTCGGTGTACAGTTGGGAATGCAAAGCTTTCTTCAGTTTTTTTTTTCTTTCATCCAAGCACAACATTTTGGATTTAAAAGACAAAACAGACATATATTACTAATCTATGAGGGAAAGATAATTTTATATTAAACAATTCACATGTCTTTTCATCGAGATCACATTCTTTCAATACATTTTTTTTAATTCTTGCACACGCGTATTGATAATTATTTATCTATTTATTATTGCGATTGCAATGGGTGAAATGCTATATCCATTATCAAATTAATTAAACAGCTATCTCCTTTAAAGGCATCCAATGTTACCAACATAGCGATAAAAGGAAGAACTTAACATTTCAAATTTTCCCTTTCAACTTCTATTATAAAACAGGAAATGCATGTCAGGTTTATTCATAATTTAAAAAACCTTCACAATTTCAAAAACACAAATCTTACTAGAAAGTTACAAAATATCCTTGTTCAACTCCCACCTGAACACATTTGAATATATACTAAAGGTTTTTCCGTCAGTTCTCATTTATAGCTTCACAGTTTTTATTCAAATTACTACGCTTTAGAAAAACGTTTTCAACTTGTCAGCATAGCATGGATGTTGTATCAGCAACCGCAATAAATCTATGTTATGAGACTTTTATTTACGATACTCGCCATATGTAAGAAATAATTTTACCTCACAAACAACGAGTTTCATGAGTGTCTGAACATTATAACGTCAAAAGAAATTCTTATATTTTTATAGACAGTCAAATAAAATAATATTTAATACGCCATTTTCTGTCTTCATAATAAATCATTATAAACTTGATACTGCATACAATTTCAAAACGATAACACTAGACTAACAATAAAAATTTTGAAAGTTGAGATGCTATTTAGAAACAAACTTATCGGTGCAATTGGGTTTCATTTAATGACTCTTACATTACATAGCCCTCTCTCCTTAACAGCCGGGTTATTTAATAATCAATACAAAAAAATGAAAACTACATCAAGTATTCGATGAGCAATTAAACTAATGAAAGATATTTTCAGCATCAGCTTTAAAAAATGCATGCGGTTTTACGGAATATCCTTTCACAGAATTAATCTTTGAAGAAGCTTACATTTTACAGCAAATGAGGAAGTTTTAACACCTAAATGAGGCAGAAGAAAAAAACACGTTTTAGTTGCTTAAAAATCCAATTATTTCCTACACCTAAGCTTGTCAACGACTTATCACCTACTGTTCCAGAAGCGCGATGATACGGTTATTTAACTCGTGAGTCGTGCACGTATTAAAAATTAATGAACATCGTCAGTGCCCCGAAGCCACCAACTATGAGATAAGGCAGATAGTCGGATTAAGAACAATCGGTCTTCATTCATCGAGATTTATTACAGAACGTATCTCAACAATTAGGTAAGATATCGTTCTAAATTAACAGCAACTAAATGGGTAACTGAGAAGAGTGACAAAAACAAAACAGTCTCTGGTCCAGTAGATGGGCAAATAGTGGGAATCGGCGAGAAAACGGGAACAAATTTAAGAGAAGAAAAGGCTGGTTGCTCTAGACGCTGAGCAAACAAACAGGTACATATTCCTTGTGATATATTTCTCCCACAAACTTGCACAACAGGGAGTAAAAGTGGTCACATATATATGGCCGAATTACTTGCGCCTTCCAAGAGTACATTCTGCCTGCAGATGTCCTTACAACCTATTTCTCAATTGAAAAGTTGGAAAGCGATGAGGAAAGATGTTAATTATGAGTGGTAGCGTGGTAAGTTACGGCTGAAAGAAGCTTATTTGTTGGCGTTTAACGGTGAAGAGAGGTCATTTAGCCTTCTAGTGAAAAGCGATACAATTTGGGCTGTCTGCAGCACAATGAAGGGGGAGAAAAAGGTGAAAACAAAATGGCAAGAAGGTCAATTCCCTGAACAAATCTTGTACAAGCGGCTACTGAATAGCCTGACTTTACCGGTCGATAAATTTTGTGAAGTGATGGCTTGGTGGTGAGAATTAACACGCTGTTCAGCAAGCGATTTCAAGGCTACCAAGAGAAATATTAAAACTGAACAATAGGTAGCTAATCAGACACAAGAGCATTTACAAATAGTTGAACGCCCAAATTTGAAATGAAGCACACTTTGACCAGCGATTCTTCAATCTCAAAACCTACAAGGTCACCAGGAAGCCTTGCCTTCTTTTGTTGAAATGAGTTCTTCGCGTCACTAACAATTGTGAATAAAATTTTCCATTTTAGATTTCACTACTATCAAGAATCTGTCATTGCGGAAATGTTGAGAATTTACACTACATTAAAAATAAGTAAAATATGCTTTTTAAGATAATTTTCTAAATCGATTTCATTTAAAAATATTTTGAAACGTGAACACTAGTTAGAAATTACGATGAGTTTTATCTAAAAATGCTCTAAGATGCTAGTCATTTTCACCGTCTGGTAAAACAATTTATGAAAGTGAACACTGACCAAAAAAGTCGGAACTGAATACTCACAGATGGAACGAAGATTTTCAGATCGCAATAAAGTTCACAGTTTAAGAAAGAAAATACAAAAAACCGTTACAGCATTTTTACATTGTACGTTTACCTCAAACAAGAATAACCTTTAAAATTGCCTATTATCTGAATCCTACAAACCGAATGCTACCCACGAGTAAAAAAGTAGCAGAACTGTTTAGCAAGTTTATGGCGCTTCAATCATACTTTAAGAAAAAAATTCAAAATAATAATAATAATTATAAAATAAGCGGCCAGTCAGTTATACTATCATTCTGCCTTTACCATCAATATTCGAAGGATCCAAACAATGGAATGTTAAGTACTCTGATTAACCATCATTCAAGTGAAAACGTCATAATGAGTACATCGGCAAAAATGGCGGCTAATCAATATGTGATTACAATAATTAATAGTTCCCACTATGCATTTTCTTTCCAATGTCAATATAAGGTATCTGGGCTAAAGGTACCCAAAAGTAATAGTTCTAATTGAGACAACCACACGATTAATTACGAATTTCAGTTGCATTAAAGAAAACAATTTCTCAAGGTTTTTCTCCCCCTGGCAGATTAATAAAGCCCACTTTGAACACCATTCGTAGCTCTGCAGATGTTTAAAAGGCAACTGATCACTTGTCATGTGTTTATTAACATTTGTGGAGTTATTAAATGTAGCAGGGATATGCTGTTTTATCAAAAGTGGATCGATCGATCTTTTACCAAATGCATAATCATCTGAACCTCAAGATAGAAAGTCCAGCTGCGGTAAGTCCAGAAATCTGGAAGGTCAGGCAATGGCGTCCACATGCTCAAAGTCAGCGAGTGACTGCTGCAAAAAAATAGCCCAAAGCGGTTGTCGACAATGTGCATTCGCAAATCTTGGTAGAAATTTTAGACTTTTTAAAAAAAGAAAGAAAACTTTGAGCAATCTTCGCACTTTCACTAATCAGCACTTTCTTTACTAATCGTGTGGTTCTCTAAATATAAACCGCAACTTTTGAATGCGTTTAGCCCGAACACCTTGTGTTTAAATACATATTCGAATTTGTGCGTGTTTACAAATGAACTGAAGAATTCGAAACAGTACCTTCAAAGAAAAAGTAATCCAACTTGGTTTAAATTTCCCAGCGGCGACATAAGCATCTTTCGTCAGCCCGTTTCCTTAGCCGTATGAGGTAATCTGAAAAATAATAAATAACTAAGTAAATAAAGGTATTTTCACAGGACAAATCACATTTTTTTTTTTAATTTAAAGGAAATCAACAAAAATCGGTCGAGAAGACTAATGCATACACAGCTATTTTCTGATTTAGTCTGAAGATATATCCTAGTAATTGGAGTGGTCGATAAATTATTAGGCAACCACCAAACAAAAATATAGAATTTTCAACCAGTGATTTGCTCCTCTAATTCTCACTGTTTTTTTTAAATTTATTATTTTTATTTATTATTATTATTATTTTAGTGCTAAGAACTACGATGGCCTGATGGCAGTGTCTCGGCTTTGCTGTCAGGGGTACGAGAGCCGTTTCCACCGAAGATCCGTGGAATATACGGGCCTGGGGATTTTCAAATTTGTGATTAAGAGTCAAACGGTATCTCATCCAGTTTAAAATTATGAGGTAGTAGCTCTCCTGTATCTTCAAATGGGACGTTCCTTTCACAAATCGAATCAAATACTTCATGTTTATCATGAAGATATGTTATTAGTTATTCAAATGACCGCAGCAAACATTTATGAGAAATTCTACTTGATGCGTCAAAGAAGACTTTGTCAAAGATCTTATTCCCATTTTTGTTGTGAGTTGCATTATTTAGACCTTTGCGGTTGGAACTGTTATAATCCGATCGATATCAATGACAACCTCCCATTCCTTTTTAAGAAATCATCATGAAACTCTTCCCTTCTCCGAATAATGATAATTTAACTCCCAGCCAAAGTTTTACTTTTAATTTTTAACACGAAAAGACAGACTATTAATATGAAAGAAAGGCAACAACAAAGTGGCAAGTGTTGCCTTTTTCTCATCATCAGTTAAAATTCCTTCGATTAATTTAAATGACAAGTTCTTTTCTTTCGCGAAATTCAGTTTCTTCTACAAGTTTGAAGAGTTAAGCGCCGTCTCAGGTATCATCCTCGACATTAGATCATGGTTGAAAATTACGAGGTTCGTCCCTAAATAACTTTAATGTAGATTCAGAAATTGGTGGCAATTTAAATAATCAATCAATCACCCGCGAAATTCAAACACTGAACGCATTCTAATAGCAAAGAGAAATAAATTGCCAGCCGAATCAGGAGACCAAATCATGTTAGTCAGTTTTTTAGAAACTGGAGGAAAATGAAATAGCAGCGGACTTGAATCCACTGACAATAAATTTCGTCCCGTCTTTGGCTATTGTATTTTAACAGATTCACACCGGAAAACGAGAATTTTCGTTTTAAAAGATCGCCTGATGCGAACGTGTTAAGAAATATATAGCTATTATTGCTGGAAAAAAGTAAAAGTTGACTAAGATTATATAAAACCTAGCAATCAGACAAGTAAAACCCGATTCATGCTGTTTTTCAAAATTGCACTTTCAAACACATCGTGCAAATCTTCCCGTTTGAAAAAGCGCCCTATGCGAATGTGTTAAACAAATATTAACATTTCGCATTTGTAAACTGATAAATCGTTTTTCTTTCTGATCAAACAATTACCAATAAACCATTTATAAGAAATAAAAAGAGGCAGAAGTGTTTTTAATAGTTGCAATAATCATTTTCTAGCACAAGTCACAATGGAAAAAAATAAAAAAAGCGCGAAGTGTAAAGATAAAGTGCTTGGACAAGAGGAAGTGCAGTCATAAATTTTGTTAGACGGTTTCAAATTATTTGCTTGGAAGTTAAAAACAGTGGTTCGTATGTTATCAAGAATGCAGGAAATATATGGTTTACATTTGCATACAACAAGGAAAGTTTACAAATAAAACAGCAAGTCTAAAGAAGCACGAATTCCAATATCGCCCACTCAGAAGAGCTATGAAACTGTATTTCTTTCATTTGAACTGTAACAATACATTAGATTCACAGTAATAATTTATTAAGTTCACCACAAAAATATATTAAATTCATTGAACATTATATTAAATTGACGGTAACAATATGTTAAAACAGAGTTCTTTTTTTTTTACGTTAGTACCTTCTGCTCAGAAAGAAAATATTTTTGCGAGGACGTTTCCGCACGAAATATTTTAAAGCATTCTCAGAATTGGAAAATAAATAAGAAAATGAGAAATTAACATTACATAAATAAAAAGAAATTAGTTTTAACTAGTTATTCAATAATTTTTAATGAAATTTTTAAAGACAAGAGGATTTTTTTAATAATTTTGGCTTACAAATACAGAAGAATTATAATGAAAAAGGCGCTGCGAAAATGTTGGTATCCTCAACATTGTTAAACGTCACTTCATAATGTCTATGTCAGAGCCCTATATTCATCTCTCTCGCATGCAACACATGTTTACTGCAACACACACACAAAAAAAAAGCATTAAACTTCCACACTTTCTATAGATTCAAACCGCATCATTTTTCCTAAATTCCTAGATTCCAGTGAAAAGAAAACCTGCTGATTACAATAGCATAGTGTGGAAGTTTCCACTTTCTTTTCAACAGCCTCAAAAGATAAAACCTCTCTCGCACGTAGCACATGTTTACTGCACACACACACGAAAAAAAGCACGAAACATCCACCCCGTTAGTAGATTCAAACCGCATCATTTCTTCTATCTCTTGGTTCCAGTAACCAGAAAACCTGCTGATTACAATACCATAGTGTGGAATCTTTCATTTTCTTTTCAACAACCTCAGAAGAGAAAAATCGCCCTGTCAAGCTTCTGCCTACTTTGAAGTACACACCCTCATTGTGACATTTTCGTTAACCCGCATAGCGTTCGACAGCATACTCATAAATAAGTATGTGAAAATACATCGCAC
This sequence comes from Araneus ventricosus, assembly GCA_013235015.1. Classification (NCBI taxonomy): domain Eukaryota; kingdom Metazoa; phylum Arthropoda; class Arachnida; order Araneae; family Araneidae; genus Araneus; species Araneus ventricosus. The sequence continues at coordinate 868,246 of BGPR01000218.1, forward strand.
AAACTTATTTACGAGCATATGCTAAATATTAGCACATGGTCATAAATAACGCCAGCTCATTTATGAGCATACTCACGACTATAATTGCGAAATACGTATCTGTGGCTACAGCATTACAATTACAACTTTTAAAACAAATAACGACTGATTGTGAAATGTTCCCCTGAGCTAGTGTTTCTTAACACTTTTTTTCCATTCTCGATATTTTTTTGATTGAAGCCATTCAACAATGAAGTTTACACTGAAAATGAAGGCAGGAAATTTTCAACGATTATTGATTGGAAAAGAAAAGTTACCAAAAATGATCAAAACTAGTGCAATGTGTTATTCCACCGGGCACCTTTTTATTGTCGTTGTCATCTAAAATGAAGTACCGAATAACGAATAGGTTCACAATTAGTCATCATTTATCATAAAAGAAAATTTTCCTTATTCATTTATTCATAAAAGATCAAATAATAGTGAAATTTTTTGTTACTAGTTCAATTTTAGAACCGTCAGAATGCATTTAGTGGAGTAGCTCATAGAACTGTATTAAGCATTGTATTAGTTTAGTTTTGAAGTCACGCGACTGTTATTGAGAGACGGGCTTCACCTGAGTCGGCATGTTCCCCTACAAACTTCAACACCATACCAACGGGAGGATGTTACACCATGGCGGATTTAACATGCACGAGACCCAGTCCACAGAGGATCTTCTTAAACATCTTATCGTAAATTTCTTATACAATCTGTCAATTTTATGTGAACTTAATTATCCTTAAATGCTTACAATAGAATTAGATTTTACAATTACTCATTAATGATGTAGAATTCTATAGATACGTGCAGCCAAAGGTTATATTATCCCCAGAACTCCGCCAAATGACCTTCTCTCTCCAAGTTAAAAAACATTTGCTTATTCAAGATCTTCTATGAATTTTTCAAGGCAATGAAGTTTCAATTGCAACCAACAGGTCATTTCTTAATCTTCTCGCAATCGTTTACGAGCTAATACAGATTCACAGCAAATTTACGATGTAATTTGCTCTGCGATCACCACTTTTATATCAAATACCAATTCAGAATTACAATAGACTAAGATACAAAAAGAAATAAACGCAATTAAATTTTATGATCTACAAAGATCCTCTCGTTCATTAACAAAGCAGAAACAAATCTGATTTGCTAATCACTGGATTTTTAAAATCCGAAGGGGGAAAAAAGCATGAAAGCTTTTGCACAGCAGAAAATATGCGATTCACTGCATCCCATGGCTTTGAAAAATAATTTATTTATACGTCATATCTGCTGTAAAATAAAATATTCACTAAAATATTCATATTATATAGAAGTGGGGTTCTTCGATTGATTTCTCCTCAAACAGGATCTGGAGTAGTAAATCGATGGAACTGAGAAATAGCCGTGTGAATGACTGATGTGAGACTGACGGATGAATAAGGATTATCATGACATAATAATTCTAAACTTCCCTTTAAGCATGCACATTTTATTTAGGTGAAAATGAAAATTGTTAGGTCAGTGGAATGAAAACAGTGCACCAGAGGTTGAGAGCCTTTAGATCGTGTACTCCGAACACGAACACACACACACACACACACAAAAAAAAACAACCATCGTTGGCGCGAATTTTTCCAATCAGAAATATCACAAACGAAAATTCTTAACTCAAGAAATTAGTTAACCAAAAACATCAGCTTTCCAAATTAAATCTAAACAAATAATAAATTGCTTTTCACTTTTAACGTAGTTTTCCCCGTTCCATGGGTCATTCTAACCCATATTTTAAAACTGTATGAGCATGTCTAAGAATTCTGAAAAGTATACCTTTAAATCTATTTGCACTCGATCGCACAGTGAAATCGATTCAATTCCTTGTGCATATGCAAAACAATGACTTCGATTTTTCTAAAGAGAAGCTCGTTGAACTATGGTTATTTGACGATTACAATACTTTTTCTTTGTATACTTCATATACGAGAAAGTAATTTACAAAGTATAATACTATTAGAAAGGTTTTGACGAGAGTGCCATATAATTATTCTATACTAGAGAAAAACACAATTGCACAGTAATTCATCTCTGAAATAGTCATGTCTACTGACATCAGATATCGGGTAAAACACCGCACGGAAAAGAACAGCCTTAAAAAGCTTCGCTTAAGTTTTCAACGGGCTGGAACCTCATTTAATTCAACGTGTACTGCAAAGATTCAAATCTGTCGTTTTCGGTTACAGAACTACAGATCACTGATTTCTACCGTATGGCGCGTCCCAAATTTTTTAACAAACTAAGACTAAAAACCTTATTTATTTTATTATTTTTTTTTAATTTAGCGTTTTCTGACCGTACAGAAATCACTTGAAAGCATAACCGCAATTTTGCGAGGCTAAAGTGTAAATTCTACTTGACTTCACAACTTTCTTCAACCAATTTTTTCTTCGCCCAATTTTTGTTTTTGTCTTTTGCAGAAGAATCAAGGGAAAGAAAGAAAAAAAGGGTAGGTTTGGGTCCGGAACTAAATGGGAAAACTTTTCGTATTATGGATATCGCATTACCAAGAAGAGAGAGAAGATACGTAGAATCATCAGGGATGCAGTAATGATCGCAGATTTAAGAAACGATACGAAGAGGTGCTTATTGTAGCGCTACTTAAATAACTTGTATCCAGTTTTATAAAACTTGTTTTTTTCCATCTTCATTTTCTTTTCATTCGTGGACATTTTGAAATGTTCAATAATTAGGCATGTTATTTACTTCTTCCTAAACTGAATTTAAACAAACATGCTCTATCCATTCAGTTTTATAAAACCTCCTTTTCAATTTATTCCATTTCTTATCACTGTTGGGCATATTGAATTACTATTTAATTATGCATGTTATTTACTTCTTCCTAAACTAAATCTAAGCAAATATGGTCGGTTTTAAAATTCATCTTTAAGCACATAAAGTTTCATATTCAGTAAAACTGAATAAAGAATTTGACTTAAATTGTATCTTTAATAGCTGATTTATTTCAGCATCAAGAAAGTATATTATTAATACAGGGTGGTTACAGAAACTGCGAAAAAAATTTCCCTGACTTTCCCCTGATTTCCCTGACTAAACTTACAACATTTCCCTGATTTACGGCTACAAATTATATTAGTTTCCTGGCTTTCTCCCTACTCAGAATCACTGTATGTGTACAATATACATTATTAAAAACACTTTTACCCGTTATTTAATGTGAAAAAATATTTTTATGAAATTTAATTTAAAAAAAACGGAATGAACATCCTAAAAAATCTATTAAAACAGTATATTAATTTCTTAAATGTAAAAAATACTGGAAATTTTAACAAAATACTTTGCTTCTAAAACTGCATAAGAATTCTAGGAAACATTGAAACTACTCTTTGGAACACAAGTTAAATTATATTAATAGTAAATGTTATTATGATCTTTTCTCAAAACTTTAAAACAATTCAATAGCTAATTAGTGCTCTTTGCGTGAGAACCAGAATAACATGTTGCAGCATAAATATAAAAATAGTATAATTATACGTAGCTAATAACATATATATTAGCAAAGATTTAAACAAGGGAAACTGCCAAAATATTACTTCAAATATTTATTCTTTAACAAATCATAAGAAATTTATTGCTCTAAGCAAAAACTTATGCTTTTGTAAATGAATATAAGTTTTTTTAAAATTCCATTTATTATTACAAATAATGCTAGACATAAGTTACTAATTTATAGATAATAACTCAGGTAACTATTAATTTTCCCTGATTTTTAGATATTTTTACGAATTTCCCTGACTTTTCCCTGATTTCCAGGTTCTGTCGCCACCCTGTAATATAACGACAGAATTAAATAAACGTTAAATTATAAAAATTGCTACAATAGGACGTGATGAGAGAATGAAAACAGGATAAGGATCCTAAATTTCTTTTCATTCATTTTTTTCACTTTGACGTTGTATAAAACACTGATGCAGAAGTAAGATAAGAAAGGGAGGGACATGGGAAACGCATCTTACACACACATGTTAGCGTCTACCGACACACACAAAAAATGATGACACTCTGGTAGATGACGCATCAGATCAGTTCATTAAGAATCTTTGTGGGAGGAGTTCAGTCTTTTTCGTTTAGCGTGGAAGTAAAAATTACGCAGCAGGAGAGTGTCAAACAAAGGGCTGGCTCTGTCTCGATAGAAAAGCAGAGTACAAGCACAACACAAAACAAATAGGATCCTTGGAGCAAATGCAAAGAAGGAAACAGATTTTGCTACGAAACCAGCGGGAGTGGCCTCCCCTAAACTTTCTCGTATACTTTTCAAACATTTCTCATTTCCCTTCCCCCTGCGTTGATAAAAAGTTCGAACCAACTGTAATCCAGAATGCAATGACTATCAGAAGGTTTTTCATTGTTGATTATAGTGATAGTAAAATATTGAGGTGAAGAATCATATTCAAAAAGATACGTATGTATTAAAACTTCGCAATATTTATTTTTCATCAAACTCTAGCAATGCAAGTTCCGCGTGCGGAGAAGAAAACAGGAGAATAGCTTGCGCATGCGCAGAGATTGCTTCCAATACGCCAGTAAAACGAGACGCCCTAAATGTTTGCTTCCTTACAAAATCTCGCCGCCAGAATTGGTTTTTGGCAAACTGCCAAGTTTTCGGAGTATCCCTTCTTTGCACAGGCATTTACGCATGCGCATGGAGTTGAACAAGTATGCTATTATACAGACCGACAGACAGTCAACCCGTTCACGGATTTGGCCCAAAATTTTATACGGACCTACCACTCACTCTCGTAACGCCACTGGATGTACACACGATTTTATCATTTCGTACACTCATGACAATGAAATAAAAAATATATACAGGCAGTGGCGGCTCGTCAGCTCAGAAACAAGCAGTGCTGCAGAAGTTGTATAGACGTCAGTTGTCGGAAATTTGGGCTCCTTATTTTGGTATAAGATGATGATATGCTAAAAATAGATATAAGTAAAAAACTAGGAAAATTTTTTTTGGCTGTAGCTAAAATTCCAACAAAAATTTTGGTGGCGAACCTCAGATTCGTCATCAGCACCCAAAAAAACATGAAGGAGCAAAAAAAAAATTACAACTCCTCCAGAATTTGATTTAAAAAACTACTTAATGACTGGACTACTGACAGAAAGCGAAAAAAGGCCAAATGAGGAAGGCAAAGGCGAAAGTCGCGCCAAACGAGAGCTGTGAAAATCACAGCTCGAGTGCATCTGATTTCAAAGGGGGAAAGAGTTGCCTTTTTTTCTCCCGACTGAGCTCTCCGCGTTGCTCAGTGTGCGAATTTTGATCCTTCGGAGGAGCAAAACTCTATGCAGCTCTGGTTTGTCTTTCGCTTAATTCTTGATTGATATTCCGTCTTCCTTTTGCGTTTAATATTATTATTATTATTGACATTTTCCTTGATCACTGAACTCTCAGAGTGGAAAAGTAAGCTAATTAGAATAAAAAAGAAAATACTAGCTTTCAAAATAATTTTAGAGGGGACTGCAGCTCTGCAGCCCTAATGGACGAACTGCCACTGTATACAGAGTAATTAAAAAGTCCTTAAACAAACTTAAAGCGTAGTTTAGCTATACAGAAACACACAGTTTTTAATACAGAACATCGGTTCGCAAACGTAAAGGGGCTCTTAATCAGCGAATAAAGTAAAAGAAATTGACTCGCCAGATAAAGTATACAACACAGGTTTAATGCAATTCAAATTTACAACAGCACAAAAACACAGTTGTATGAATAATAGCATGCAAAGCTTGTATAGCTTCGGACGGCAAGTCCTTTGACATTTACTTTAAGTATTCCAAAGCTTTGTTGTTGATACAGCGCCCTATTTGCCGTGGTATCTGTCATGCTACAGATAATACGTTGTTATTCATGCAACTGTGTTTTTGTGCTGCTGTGAATCTGTATCCCGCTAAACATATGTTATACACAATTATATCAGAAAAGGATACAATAATAGTGTATCCTTTCCTTTTACTGAATTCTCTAACAAAGATCGCCTGTAGCGGTCGCATTTTATATTTGCGACCCATGGCCTATTGCAAAAATGACTTGTTTCTGTATTCCTGACCTACCCTTAAAATTTGTCTAAGGATTTTTGCATCATCCTGTATATATTCTTTTATCGTGCAAAAAAGGTTGGAAAAATCCGAAGAAAGCCAAATGACCAATTAATTAATAAATTTTTTGGCACCTTTCTGCTTTAAACCTTCTATTTAGCGGAGCTTGAGCAAGTGTAGTTTGAGCAAAATCCCCGCAATTAACCAACCAGCGAAAGATATTCTTCTACTAGCTATTATATCACGAGAACTACAAATCAAGGTCACAGTGATACGTAATTACGCACAAAAATCGGTTTCTCCTACATTAAATGCGCTGAATTCTAGCAGCCCTGAAAAGCAGGAAAGTGATCAAGTGCAAAAGTTTAAAAGTCAAGTCTTCGAGTCCTTGAAAAATAAAATAGATGCTAATTATGCATGGGTAGAAACAGAATGCAGTGCAAATGCTCAGTTCGGTTTCATTCACTAGATTAGTGCCCATTCTGAAGCTACTCAACGGTTGTTGAAAACGGACTCTAACGGACTAAATTGAGGGCCTTTTGAGCCACCAAAAACTTTATTGCAATTAAATTTCGCACACAGCAATTAATTTTCAGTAGAATAAATGCTCGAGATCTTCCCATTAGAAATCTGAGATCTAACTTTTTATCCAGAAATCAGAACTTTACACGGGGCAACTAACCATAGGGCAAAGTTCGGACGAAAAGTGAAGTTTATTTTTAAAAGTTTACAATATGTCAAACAATATACTATTTTATGGTATTTTATGTCACAAATGAACTAAAACCATCCAATGGCATAATTTAACTTGCATTCTTGTAACCTTTACATAACTACTTTAATAAATTTCATCCCCTTCCTCCCCTCCTTTGACTTCAGATAAATATATCAATGTGCTTGATGCATTAAAAATCTTCTTTAGAGGATTCAACCAACTTTTTTCATGCCATGACTAGCCGTCTACGGCGACCAGCTGGTTCGCCAATCTTGTATTAATAGTAATAAGGCAATTAAGGCTGACATTTTAAACATTTCAATTTTTGTAAGTTGAAAGCAATAATTGCAATAAGGACAAAGAAATGAATTTAAAAACACAAACAGTGAACAGGTTAATTATTATAATTGAATTTTAATTCTTTATACAGAAAACGAAAATGTACAGAATGTTTTTGTATATAATGAACTTTGAGTTAATCCCTTATATTTAAGTGTTAAAAAATGATAAGTAAAAAGATTATTTAAAAAATGGAAAAGATAATAAGTAATGGAAAATTTGAAGTAAAATAATTAAATTTCTCAGTTAAAAATAATTTATATATTAAAACTCAAAATAACTAAATAAAGTTTTTTTCTGTGAAAAAAAAAGAGAACTGACTATTTATGAAACGCAAAACTAAGTTTATGATAAACATTTAAATCTAGTCAATAAAAACAACCATTTATAAATTTTAAAAAATTATTGAATTGAAATGCATGAAAAAAATCTTGAATAAATTAATCTGTGCATAACAAAACAACAAACACGCACTAAGAAACTGAATATCTATAAACTATAAAAACACAAATTGTCAAGTAATAGCTAATAACAGCAAATGATAAAAAATGAACTAAAACAGGCATATGTTTGGATAATAGTTATTCTCTCTGCGGAGCAAAGTAAAATATAAAAATACACATCACCATTCAACAGTGTACAGCAAAGATTAATAATTTAGATTAAAGCCAATGACTATAATGAATAAAATAAAACCAAATTTACCATTCCAAAGCTATCTATTAGGCTGAATTAATCGCCGATATTAACATTGTGGAGAAATTTTTTGTAAAATTTGAGAAACATTTAGATGAGAAGAGAATTTCAAAACTCAAAATAAATGTTTAAAAATTACTGAGAAAATGGTATGAAATAAAATAAGCAAAAGTTAAATGAGAGTATTGGAATAATTTAAATCTAATGTTTCCTTTTAGGTATGCAAAAAAGATGAAGTATTTGTTGACACTGACGAAGGCAAAACTCGGGCGAGATTCGAACCAGAGGAGAAAGGGTGGGAGAAACAAGTCCAACCGACTGCGCTATCCAGTCCGTGGGAGGAAACGTTTGAAGCAGTTGTCATGGGGTATAGGAGGAAAAAAGGGGGAATACAAAGAATGCTTAAAAAAGATGAATTATTTATATAAACTTAATTTGGAGCGTTTACAATTTACATGAAGTGATTTTTAATATTAGAGAGATTTTCAAAGAATTTTTTGGTTAATTTTAGAATAAACTCTTTAAGGCTAGGAGCATAAGCGCATTTCTCAGATCAGTGTTAAAAATGTGGAACGCTTCACCATTTTGCTTGTCATCCTTGCGCAGGGGCTAATCTTCTCTGTATCGTTCCAATTTTAGTATATGTACTGCCGAAGCGATTACATCAGTAATAATTTTGTTTTGAAGATACACGCGCCATTACAGCTACTACGCCCCGCCTCCCCTACGTCAATTTCTACACTCGCAACCAGCGACCTTAACATTCCGATGACTTTAAAAATTTATAGAATAAATAGATAAAATTGTCTACAATAATAAAACTGGTATCATTGGAACGATAATTTTTTGCTCTTTAAAATGACATTTTTTTGTCAATCAATTCATTCAGAAGTTATTGGTAAAAAATGAGGAAATTTGGTATAACTTTTAAATAATTTAAACTTGAATTAAAATTTTTAAAAACGGCATCAAGGTGCACATCTTCAGCATTCAAAATATATATGTGGCAAATTTGGTAGCTCTACGTTCTACAGTCTCTTCTGTACACCGCCAGCAGACACACAGACTTTCTCTTTTATTATTAGTAGAGATGCATAGTTTGTTTGCAAGAATGAATAAACGACAAAATCTACGAAAAACAAAGGAAGAGCAAGCCAAAAGAAGTATTATTTCTAAAGCACATGACTTAAGCTATTTGCAACAGTGAGAAGGATTTCCAAAAAGTATACATTACTATATAACATTAAAAGAAAGGGTTTTTTTTGGGAGGATATAAATAAACAAATAATTTCAATCCAATACCGAAAGCGCTCTTTAATTTATATTTGTAAAAGGCAGTGATTCACAAAGAACTTCTGGCTTCGAATAACGAAAATCAAATATACCATATCAATTTTAAAAAATGCAAATTATTGCGACTTACAACTACAGTGTAATCAATTTTAACAGATAAAACGTTTCTTAAATACTTCGAAATTATTTTTTTTTCTCTCTATCCAAAATACTATAACTTTCTCTAAAAGAATTGAAAATGGCGGAGATAAATTTATCTTCAGTTATAACTGGCAGTTTGTCTCTAAATGTAGTTTATTGTATATGCTTTAAGAACCAAAAGGTGCACCTTTTTCTGTTACAGATTAATGCAAAATAAGATAGCCACCGAGCATCAATCATACTTATCTTATTCAGAGTCAAACCCTTGATCAATCAACTAAACACTGTGGTTGAATAGGGTCAGAGCCGAGAGACCCGGAGGCTTTAAAATATTTGGCTTATCTCAGAGAAACAGGAAAAGGGATCTAGAACAAGGAATTCCAATCATGAAGCCCAGGTCAAAGAAACGGAAATATCTGAAGACTGGTAACCTTTGAATAACTGCTTGTTTCAGCAAGTACATAGAAATGCCAAGAAATTTTGAAAGACTTTTCGTACACGGTAAGGTAATATTAGAAATATAACATAAAATTGTCTTTAAAAAATCACTCCTTGACTTTCAGACTTTGTTAAAAGAATACATGTGTGATTTATTAATAAACAATATCGAAGAAACCCGCAAACAGAGCTTTTAACTGTAACCGTAACCCCCTAAAATTCAATTTAATGGGGTCAAAAAAAATTTTCACAGTGCTTTCCTCTTTCTGATTCTTCACCGCTTCGAAACAAAAGCATTTCTAAAATATCATCTTAAATGGAAAAAGTTTATTAAAATTCACCAGACACCTACTTAAGATTCAATTTTTCTTATTTATCATTCATTATTATGTTTCATATTTCAAATTATGGTACATCATTTTCCAAATTATGGTACACTACATACAGCGTGACAAAACATTTTGGGAGAAAATGGAATAGAATAACTTTTTCCGCCATATAAGTAATCACGATTCAACCCCTTAGAATAGACAGGTTTGATCCTTTAATAATATTAACGGCTTTCGATAGTCTACGAAGTTTTTAATAAAAATGACACGAAGAGGTGGATTGAGAAATATTCCTTTACGACTGAATTGCAGAAAAACAATACAACAATTCACAGTTAAGAAGAAATTTATTCTTCAAGCTTTTAATTTCTCTTCAATTAACAATTTATAACTTAGCTCTCCGAGATTTATAGATAACTTTCCGTCCTACTCCTTCAATGTGTCAATCACTCTCCTGATTATAAGTAGGGATGGCGGTTATTGCGAAAATAACCGGTTTTCGGTTATTCTGGTTTTTTTATTCACCTCCGGTTTCACCTGGCGGTTATAACCGCTCAAAATAACCGTTTTTCGGTTATTCAGGTTTTTTTTTTTCACCTCCGGTTTAACCTGGCGGTTATAACCGCTCAAAATAACCAGTTTCCGGTTGTTTTTCTTATAAAAAAACAAACGCCGTTTGTAGACAAAATTCTTTACTAATATTGTTTTCATAGGAAGTCGATCCATTGCCCAATATTTATCTTGTCATAAAGATTCTTTCAGTAATCCGCCAACCAACAGATGCCTCGAGGAAGCGGTTGTCGTTGATTGGCCTAAGATAATGAAATTCAAAGCTTCATAACGTGGTAAATTTTATTCTAATCGAACCTAAAATCGCGACTATCTTCCGATCCGGTTTTTACCCGGTTATTGGATTTTAAAAAATAACCAGTTATAACCGGACAAAAAAACAACCGAAAACAACCGGTTAACCGAAAGAAAAAAAAAAAAGGTTATCGTTTAAAACCGCTAGGTTTTTCCCATCCCTAATTATAAGATTTTCAATAGAGTGTATGGCAACTTATGTATGAAAGTTCCGATTCCAATCCCCCTCTAATTTTGTGCAGGCAATACAGTTCATGTTAAAATACATACAGATGCATTTTCTACAAGAATAAATAAAGTCAAGGAAATATATCCCCACGCACAAAGGAAATATATTCCCCCTCCCCAAGGACGCTCCATCAGAAGAGAGAACAGCGAAATCAGTGTTTAGTGGCTCTCAAAAATTAAAAACAGAACGGAAACAGTTTTAAAAAAGTAAGGACAGGCAGAGAGAATAGAAAGTCTACTAGAATACTCTTGGGGTTTCCGATTACAAAGATATGGAGTTACTTTTCAGCATTAAGAACCATAATGCAGAGTTACGATTCATATTCCGCATTTTCTAACTTAAAAATTTCTATCTATATTAAAATTGTCCAGGCATGGAACTAACGCCAGGAATGTGGGCGCGGCTACGTGCCAAAAGAGATTCAGACCAGACGCAGTGTGATTGATTTCATACTCGCAGTTTCTTTGTTAGAGTGGCTCGACCAGAAGGATTTGGGGAACAGAGGAGGGGTTTCTTAGAATGCGGAGAGTGCAAGCTGTCATTGCGGTTTTTTGGAGGGAAAGTGAATTTCCCTTATCTTTGAAAGAGAAAGTATTTTGAGGTTTCTCTGTTCCAATGGTGCATCTGATATTTTCTTCCTTTTACGTACTTAATTTTTGAATTGAATATTTAAGAGGAAAGTTATCTTAAATGTTATAAAGATTTAGTGATTAGTTTTGATTTGTGTGTTGGTAAACAATATGGATAGAGAAGATCCCACTGCAAGGAAACGTAGGTTAGCAAGAGAGATTTTCGCGACGGAAGGAGAGATACAAACAAGACACATTAAACAGAATTCAAACCGCAAATAATGAATACCGTCGTAGAAGAAGATAAACAGAAATTGAATCAAATCTGAGATATTGCTGGTACAAATCTTCTAGTAATGCAAGAACGTTATTAAAGTAATAATTTTAAATTCTTTGGTCGAGTGTGTAATAAATGTCAGCATCAAATCGCAAAACTGATTTGACAGACAAAAGAGTGTGAATTAAAATCAAGTCGAATGATAAAAATACTGTAGAATCTCGGGAATCCGAACTAATTGGGGCTGACCTCTGTTCGTATTATCAGGAAAATTCGGTAAAATATTTTGATATACGAAATACAGTACAGTATTGAATTTGGGTGGTCTGTGGAAGAGTACAGAAAGCGCTAGCTGCGATTCGGAACGTCAAGCAGGTTCAGTTCCTCACGTCAAAAGAAGATAACCGATTTTGTTTCTACTAATTAAGGTGATGTGTTCATCCTTAAATACCAATTCAAATGCAGGGGCGGCCCGAGGCCAGGGCAAACCGGGCAACTGCCCGTAGCGCCAAAGTCCGGAATGGCGCCAAAGCGGGAGTGTGAAGAAACAAATGGTATAATAAACTTGAGAAATAAAGTCATCTATTTTTAAAATAAATTTATTGAATATATTAGTTTTGCTCTCTCTTCAATGACCTCTATATAATCTTAAATATATCTGAAGTTTAAAAATTCTCACCATAGTAGTATCAAGTCATATTTACAAGTAAAACATGAATATTTCTAAGTAAAATTTTGTTTGATATTTAGAATACGGGCATGATATATATATATATAAGATCAGGCTTTAAAAAGGTGAAAGGCAGTTCATTTTGATCATAGAAGAGACCATTTTTGATTAAATCTTCTTTTATTGAGGCATCAGGCGTTATTTCTTCATAGGTAAAGTATTTAATTTTTACGTAGCTCCATGACCGGTATTCAGAAGTTTACGCCCGAGCGGCGCGTTGTTGTTGAAAGCTTACATGCTGGCGTGAAAAAGGGCAGAAATGAATGCGCAGAACGCTTAAGTACCCAGAAGAGGGAATTTCCCCTTTAGAAACTCGTGATTTGAAAAGAAAGTTGTAGTGCGTTTATTATGATGAAAGTAGAAGTACTTAAAATGAGGTGTCGTTAAGATTATTTAGGAAAGTTAAAAAATTAAAATATCATATATATATATATGTAATAATCTCACTTAAATTTATTTTAAATTCTAATATTATATATTTTAAAGTCTTAATGTATTCCAAAATCACTTTTCTAAAACTCCAGTTTCGTTCTTTTCCAGCTCTGGAGGTTTATTAAATCTCTCGTCTTGGCATATTTATTACTAAAAAAATATTTTAATCGTTTCCACGCGCACACAACTCGCGAAATCAGCGACTTATTGCCGCCATGCATTTTCCCTAAAACACTTACGTAATATACTAAAAATAGCTATTATTCCCTTCACTTTCATCACGTGTCAATATGTTATTCCTTTATCCGAGAGAAAAAACAGGGATCTTCTGTTCACTTTTGGCTTAAAACTTAAACGAAGATGTACGTACATTTCGTCACTCTCCCATAATAAAATGAAAATTAGTACATAACTCGGCCTGTGTTTTTTGTTTAACGACTACAATTTGGAATACATTTATATTTATATATATATATCAAAACAAACTTAGAAACACAAGACAAAAACTCAAAAACAATCAAGACACAATGGCAAAAAATAGACAAAAACCAAAATAAAATTGAAAAATATCATAGCGAGCCGCTCGTCAGGAAGTGAAGCTAAACGTTAGATATGTGGAGGGGGGGCGCCATATTGTTACCTTGCCCGGTAGATAAAACTACCTCGGGCCGCTTCTGTTCAAATGTTTCTTTTAAGTTAGGAATAAACATTAGCTTTGTTTCCGACTCCTAATTTTTATTTTCCTACATTTTTAATAAAGATTTTTCGGAAAATTTAAAAAAGATGTTCGGATTCAAGGCTACTTGAGAGTATAGGTTCGGATTATCCGAAATTTCAGATTCCTGAGGTTTTACTGTAGACCATTCAGCTTTTTTCTATTTATTTACAGAGACAGTCTATTTATTGATTTAATTTATTAAATCTGCACGGGTAGAATCAATCCTGAACCATATTACTTCAATGAATCCCTTTACATTGCTTCACACTTGAATATATCCTATGATAAATTACCCTTTCATCTAAGGAAAAGAAATTCCACAAAAAATAACGAACTTGCAAAGATAATTAATAGTTTTTTTTCCCTCGCAAAATCTGAAATACATAGGTATTAATATGAATATACTAGGGGGAAAAATCTAGATTAAAATAAGTATCTAATATGATGAAACAATACGCTTTTATTTTAATTGAACAAAAATCCACTCAACAGGTTTGTTTTGTCTCCTAAATCACTCATTTTGAGAACTGATACACTCGTAAATTAACAACGCAGTATATTCTTACCAAATCGAAAATGTAATAAATAAAAAAAGATCCACTTCTCCGTATTCCTTTTTCCTTTCCGGAACGCAAAACATAATTTTATTGTTTTCAAAAATTTTTAAAGACTGATTTCAGTAATATAGAAAATGGCGGGAATTAAAATTAATTACAATAAGAGGCATTGCTTTTAGACGTCTTTTGTTCTAAAGGAAATACAGTCGGACCTCTATTTAACGAACCTCTATTTTGCGAATTTCTTCTCGGAACCAAGAACATTTTGCGAATTTCTTCGTAAAATAACCTCCAAATAGCGAAGTGCATTCTCTATTTAACGAACTTTTTCTTGTGATCCAATATTTTTTTCTCCCTATTTCTCAAAACATTTCTGAACATTTCAAACTTATTCTTTCTTTTAACACATTTTGATGGTGATCAATGACTTTGAAGCTGGAAAATATCAAAGCGAAAGTGCTTGAGCATCAAAAAAAAAAAAAAAAAAATTAATTATTCATGAGGTAGATAAAGGCGTGAAAAAAAAAAGGGATTTTGCTTTAAAATTTGGTATTCCTCCAAACAGCTTTTCAACCATAATAAAAAAATCGTGATAAGATACAAAATTATGATTCATCGAATTCTTGTTCAAAATGTTTAAAAGCGTGTGTCTATGAAGATGTGGATGAGGCAGTTTTGAAGTGGACAGTGTGAAAAATAAAAACAATACAGCAATGAATTGCGATGAAGACGAAGATGATGAGGATGGAAATGATCATGATGCAGAAATCAACAAACATTCGTATGCTGAAATCCTAAAATTCATTAATTTTAGTATAAAATTATTTTCTTTAAATTAAAAATACAGTGTATTCCCGGATAATGTTTTGTTTTATTCTCGTTTTGCTTGCAGATTTCTTTTTGATGGGTAAAATATATAAAACAAATAGATATTAATTTACAAAATAAAGGTGTGATTAATTACTTTTTTAATAATATTTAGTGTTTAGGAATTTAAAATCTGTTTTGTGTAGTTTAAAGTATTTTAAAAGGTGAATCTCTATTAAACGAATTTTCCATATAACGAACTTTTTTGGGGGGATTTAGCGACTTCGTTAAATAGAGGTCCGTTATTTTTTACTTCGTCTTTTTCTCCCCCTTCTTTGAATCTCCTCTTTTTTCATAAGGGAAAAATAATCTTTCTCTAAAACATCAGTGCAATAAGTCATTCATTGACCTTTTTTCTATCCCCTGAATAAGAAGATATTAATAAAAATTAGTAGGGGGAGGGCGAATACGCAAAAAACACATATGTAATTTAGCATTACTATACAACTGAGAAGCTACAGATTTCACACAAACTGTTTGCGTTATCATGGTTCAGTTCGTGATCGACTAAGAAATGCCCAGGGCCTATGCAATATTTTTGAACAGAAAGTTAGCTTACCCTTCTTAAAATCGCCACTAATCTTCAATGCAGGTGCAGACAAGCACGTGCAGGAAGGTCAACACACGTGTTCACCGAATACATCAACAGAGGGACAACTAAACCTGCCCACTCATAAATCTTATGAGTGGGCAGGTTTAAATAAAAACCTCATTTACTAAGCCACTACACATACAAGGGGAAATATGACTGATTGAGAGTAAATATAAACTTGCTAAAAGGAATAACTTTTATCTGTCATCAGTTCCCAGGGTTTTCCACGGGCAATACTTACACGCCGAAACACGTCGAATTATAAAAAAATTAATAAAATGATTATTGAAAAATAATAAACTCTATAATTTACATGTATGTAGGTCACAGAAAACAACATGATAATCTAAATTGACCTCATTTGTTACTACGCGGTACAGTTATGTAATTGGTTCTTGAACTTTTCGGTTTTTTAATTTATATATTTTGGCATTAAAAATGCGACGTAAATCCTTTACTTATATATTTCAAATTGGTACAGTGAAAAGTTACATTTTACGGCAAGTAACCTAATAATAAGTTGCATACATGAACCGAATTCACCGATGAATATTTCGTTTTAAAAAAAAATCGCCTTTAAATGAACTGCATTAATAAAGATTAAAATGATTTAACTAAAAATGAATGAGCTTCACGTGAAAAGAAAATCGCTTTTAAATGAACTGCATTCATACGGATTAAAATAATTTAACTAAACATGAATGAGATTCACATAAAAAGTATAAAATAATACCATCGCATACACGGAAACAAAAGTACACAACAAATTCTCAGATTCGAACTAATTTATTCCTACAATTTAAATGCATGAACACACTGGGTAAATCGAATTGATTAGTCGACAAAAATAGGCACACAGAATTAAAAAAAAAAAATGCTAGTACTAAAGTTGAAATAAAAGTTTAAAACGATCTTGGATATAATAAAAAAAATACTAAGAGTAACGACTGTTTTTGCTCAGGTGAAAATTATAAACATAAACCCAAATTACTAACAACAGCAGAATTTTCGTTTAAATAAAAATTAATTATATACACCGATAAAATCCTGATTGTAAGAATAGAATTCAGTCATCCATTTAAAGAAAGCGCTATGCTATACAAGTTTTCAAAAGAGGCAGGTTTAAATTGGCAACAAAAGAACACAATACAATACAGTCCTAACAGGCCTGAGGATACAGAATTTAGGAACAAATTTGCATCCAAACTATATTTCATTCATAAATATATTCATAACAAAATATCCTTCATATCATATGCATAACTAACGTGACCATATGTCCCGTTTTTAGAAGGAGAACAACCCACGGTTAACAAGTATAACAAAGGGAGCGAAAAATACTAAAAATAAATAAAAATAATAATAAGACGGTAGTCGGAATAAAAATCGTCTCAAACATATGCAAGTCAATCAGAAGCCTACTAGGCCGCACTTATTTATAACTACATCACACCGCAAAAAGTGACAGAATGGAACACTGAGTATGTTTGAACCGAAAGTCGTCAGTAAAATTGTTCAAAGACTTTCAGAAAAATAATTTGAATCATATTTTTGCATACTAATCGAATACATTTTACGTCTGCCAGGCACTAATGCACCCATAGAAAGGGTCTTTTCTCTTACGAATAAGCTGCGGATGAACAAAAAAATTCATAGTTTGCAGTTCTTAAACCAATGTTAATTATCAAAGTAAATTTTAAATATTTCTGTTAAGAATTTTATTCTTTTTTTAAATCAACACAAAATAAACAAATTTGGTCTTCAGAAAAATAAATTAATTATTTTCACGTGCTTTTTTCATTAATAAATAAAAATTCAAGAAATATGTGTTTCTTGAATGCACAAACTATTACTTTAAAAATTAGTATGTGTCCCGTTTTGAGGATAAAAATAAATGATCACTTTATGCATAATTCATGAGATATCTTAGCAAAGTTAGGAAAAAGTTCTTACCAGAGAAAATCAAGAAACAGTACAGTTTCCCGTTTGATACACATAACAGTCTTCAAGTGCTAGCAATCTTAAAAACATTAATAATTCATCAACAAAAAACACACAAAAAGAAAAAAGATAAAGTAAAAACACAAAAAAAGTGTGCTTTCATTTCCAGTCCTTTCTTGTTTAAGTGAAATCATGGCGGAGTTTTTCCCCTGGTCAATGTTGAAACAACTGACTGCACGATTCGTACTTCAAAGAACAAAGGGAGAAAAAAATGTTAACTTTTCTAAACATATCATTAGTTTTTCCTATGCATGTTAAAATGAAACCAATCGTTACTTTCTTGTGGCCTTGACCATTTCTTTCACTTTTTTAATAGGACATACGTGCAACTCACCAATTTAACGGTCCAAACAATGACACATAAAAAAGTAAACTAAAAACAACCCTATTGGAGTGTTTGAGAACTTAATCAAAAGAAATGCCATACTGAAACAGAGTTTAAATCTTTGCGCAGTTATTTGGAAAACGAGGGGGAAACACAAGAAATCGCAATATTTGTCATTTTTAGAGCTTGACAATAGTTAGTTGATAAACCCTACGGTATTTCATACCAAACAGTAATGATAAAAAATGTAATTTCAAGACTAACTGAGTACTAGTTATACCACAAAGAAAAACGAACTTACCACCGCTTTGGATTTTGGTATCAACTTGTTGCTAAACCCACAGACCTCCTTCATATTAAAAAAGAAAACAAGTCTGGCAACTCATTTATCAAGCCAGTTTTCAGTCTGTCACGTTATACAAACGATGTAGATTGTAGATTTCGTGGACTTCAACACTGAACAGCGTTTTTGCGCTGTTCCTTTCCAAGTAAGAAATTTAAAACAACTTTCACCCAAGACACAAACCATACAGAAAGGAAAACTGGGGGTTTAGAGCGCGCCAAACAGGAAGGAATCCCACAACCGAAGGAAGGGTAAAGCAAAGGTCATAAGCTACCGCTGAAACACCACATGACAAAAAACTGGGGAGGGAGGATTTTGACGCCTGAATGTAAAGTTGCGCTATGTGACACAGATGGCCTCTGGGGAAGATAGCTATCCCCCTGCTACGGAAGAACTAGATAACAGTCGCGACATACAGAGATTCCTCTTTCAACAGATGTCTACAGTAGAGGGATTTGTGAAAAAAGGTCAATCATGCCTGTGGTATTTTGTGCCCTAATTTATGCTAAGTACAGAAAAGTCTGATCTCTAATGGGGGGTAGGTCATCAGGCATCAAAAAGTCTTTGCAATTTTTCCGCAAAATGGAAAGGGAGTCATAAAGGTTATGCTGAAACAAAAGCCTTTGTTTATTCTTATATGAGGTACAGGAGAAAGCCTTAATGGAAAGAAATAAAAAAGAAGAATCAGTAGTTCGAAAAGCAAATTTTAAACAAATCTGATTTAAATTTTAAGTCAATGTTTCCTTGACTTAGTTCTCTCCTTTACAATACAGATTTTACTCTTTTGTATGAACTAAGATTCAAGGCCTGTTCATTAGTCTGGTCATCTATCGACAAACTGTATTATTGTTGCATATTAATAAAATGAAGTCACTTATTTGTCACGTTCTCTGTTTAATAACTTATAAATAAATGACGTTAGCTGCTAGTTCTTTAAAATTAAGGACGCGGAATCGTAATTTTAGATCAAACTGCAAGTTTCAGTTAAAATTACGATTAATGAGATTCAGAGAGCAATATTAAACCCTGAGCTTTAATATCCACTTCCATACACATTGATAATTTCATTTTTGTTTTCGCAAAAATATCTTCCAATCGACAGACAAACCAGCGGGAGTGGTCTCCCCTAAACTTTCTCGTATACTTCTGTAAAAAGGTGCTGTTTCCCCTCCCCCCGCGTGGATAAAAAAATTCGAACCTATTGTAACCCAGGATCCAATGACTATCAGAAAATATTTAGGTAAAAAATCAAATTCGAAGAGATGCGTTCCGATTAAATGCATACCGATTTCTACTCTTTCCAAAATTTTATACGGACCTACATTCATGATGATAAAACTGTGTACCAAATTTCATTCATCTAGCTATTCAAGTTTTTGAGTTAGTGTTCACATGACCGCGGGCAGACAGATAGACAGACTTCCCTTGGACGGATTTTGTCCAAAATTTGATAGAAACCTACAAATTATGTGTCAAGTTCACATACCAAATTTCATCCCTGTATCTCTAATAGTTTTCGAGTAATCGTGTTCACAGACACACAGATACAATTCCAAAATTGTGTTTTTCGGATTCAGGAAGGTCTAAAAAAATGTGGAGATTCGTCAAAATCTCGAGTTCGAATTTTTTTGACGATTACAATACTTTCTCTTTGTATACATCGTATACGAGAAAGTAAAAATCCATACTAGAAGTGGATGAGTGTATTGAATGAATTTTGTTTGGAAAATAAAACATCTTTGAAGACAATTTTCGGACATAATACTTTGGAAAGACATACAAGGAGTTTCATACCACGGATGAAAAAAATTCATTACGTCGTTCCTGAATAAAACCCACACCCTATGTGGTGAAAGCAGATGCGTATTACATTATGAAAGTTTTTTCTCTCTAAAATGTAGCGTTAAGCAAATGTATTAACCTGCTGTACAACATCAGTCTGAAAATGTGCTCAACAATTCGCTACTGTATTTTTGTTGCACAAAAACGAAACAAAATTAAAGGTCGTTTGTATTTATTTTTCAGAGAACAACTTCCTCCTTTTCGTAATGCATTTAACGACGAAAAAACGTAGTAACATTCGGCAACCGTGTAGCGAATAATTGTAGTATTTTGTAACACTACAGTTCTTAGAAATGTTGCAAGGCATTGTTATTAACATTTTTTTAGTTTCTATCATGATTAACGCATGAGTTGATATCAAAATGCGAAAAAGAAGGAGAAACCAAAATATGTTAATCAAATAAATACTAAATATCAGACAGCGAGAATTATATAAATGCTTGCCTTTTTTTTCATGCTCTTTAATAAAAAGTCACGTATTTTTTCCAAAAAAATCTATAACAAAAGCACTACTTTTCAATTTTATTCGTTTCCAATAACACCATTTTTAAAGCATTTCGGTAGCTAAGGGATTTAAAAACTATCAATTATAAATTGTTAAAAAAAGTTAAAATGTCGAGAATTACCCAAAATCTATAGATTTATCCTACTTCATACACAACACTGCAAATCTTAAACTACTAATAGCAACTCCTGGTGAGGTCAAAGCCTTGGTATCATTTATTTCTACCTTATTCGTCAATACTTGTAAAGCAAAAAGAGTTGAGTAAACCATTTTGGTTTAAAACATTTCATTAGAAAATTTACCAAATAGCTGCATAAAACCAAACTTGTTTTTACCCGTCATTGATTAACGTTAATTTTCTCGTTTTGTTTTCCTTTTTAAATATCCACATGGTGTCAGAAAAGTAAACGGCAATCCAGAAGGGGACCGAGAGTGGGTAAACTTTAAGAAGTTTTGCCGTAGGATACTGGACAACGCAACCTTTATAAAAATATTAAATATTTACCTAACATCTCTTTGCAAACATATTCGGCCATGCAATATCATTACCGGCAAAATTAACTCTTTTCGGTATAAGCTGCTTCCTTTCTTAATTCATAAACAAATATTGCTTGAGACATCAAATGAAAACATTCTCCCTCAATTACGAAGACTTCAATGCCAGGAGTCGTTTGTTTTTGCTGATATCTGCATCCCCATCCATTGTTTTCGAATTGAAGTTCGTGCCACTCTTGGAGAAAAAGCACAAAAATACAATAAACTTCGATTCATTTGACAACTAAATGATGCAATAACAGAAAGCAGAAGAATGGTTCCAGTCCCATTACGGTTTCATATGGGGGTATCAGAAGAACCTAAGTATTATATCCACATCCCATCATTGGCTGACATTTTCATGGTAACTGCCACTTATGAAACGGGAACTAGGATTCCTTATATCCATCATTAACTCTTGACATTCGAAGTTTTAGAATAGACTTTTAAACCGTTTCAGATAACCTTGACTTGACAAATTACAAGGAAAAACCGATGCAGAAAAGAAACTACTATAAATGAAATATTTTTTTCTAAAATAGGACATCACGAGGTAATCGAAAATGGAATGAAACCCTCTTTTAGTCAATATGACTTTCAAAGGGAAATTTCGAACAGACTTATCAGCATTCAAAAACAAACTCAAAGACATAATCTTCCCCACTTAGAACCGAGAGCGAATAAATAATTCATTACTATTTTTTTATTATTATTCATAAAAATCGGTTATATTCTGCCAACCTACTGTGTCTGCTCAAGACATGTGGGAAGAAAGATGATAACCGGGCTTATATCACAAGGGAAACCTAAGCTCAGCAGACGAAGTAAACAAAAAAAAGAGTGGAGGCTAATTTCAGCCTTGAAGCATTCTAAACATAGAAGGCTTAGAGAGGAAAACATTAAGAAATTTACTTTCTCTCACGTATCTAACATTTCTAAGTAAGTGCCCTATAAACAGTAATAAGCATGCGTATTACCAACACACAGCATCCACGATGTTAAAATTATGGAATGAAGCCATTACTTATCGCCCGAGTTCACTAAGAGCCTACCATTTAGCTGCAGATGTTACATGAATGTTCACCGCTCCATTTAGCATTTGTTTGTTGTTTTTAAGCAGTTCGGTGCTACTTCTGAGAAAGAAATACTATAATTTCTCCCGAGGTTTGGAGAAAAAGCAAATTTTAAAAGAAATATTATATTAGAAGCGAAAGAATAATTCTACTGCATCAGTCGATTATAACGACTAGAATTAAACAAAAGAATATTAATAACGTGCGTGATGCAGTAATTATCTCAGCGTAGTCATTTAATGCTTCATTTTTGTTAGATATTCAGAGCCAACATGAACTTGATGTAAAGATATAACTGCGCAGTGGTTTCAAAACACCTCTTTAATCAGATAGATAGACCTCGGTGGCCTAGTGGTAAGGCCACGGCCTCGAAGCCGGAGGGCTCCAGGTTCGAAACCAGATTCCACTGAAGATCCGTCGTGTATTGGGCCCGTTGCATGCTAAATCATATGTAGAGGGTCAAACGTCTTCCCGCTGGTGGGGTGCGGAAGTTTGGAGAGGGGGGGGGCACAAGCTCAGGTGTCGTCCTCGCCATCTAACCGAGGTTCAAAATTACGAGGTCCGCCCCAAAATAACCCTCGTGTTGCTTCATAACGGGTCGTTAATGCAACTAAACTAATCAGATATATACAACCTTAGCACTTTCTGATGTAGTACTGCAATGCACAGTCTCTTGGAAAATTCTTATAATTTTTGCGCTTGTTTCTTTCAAAAGCTCTTTCGTTTTGTGAGAACACTAATTTATATTAACGTTGTCGTCTAATTTATCGCACATTTTGATAAAAACATACTCATACCTTGAATATCCTAATCTTTACAATACTCTCGTAAGAGTCATATATTTAATTACTTAAATAATAATGCACGGTGATGCATGCGTGCACATCCCGATTGAAAAAGTTTAAGAAGCCCGTTTTAGATAATTTTATTTTATGCAGTGAATACTCGGTTAAATATTGCAAGTGAATATGTTATCAGACTTAAGTCGAAGATGGTTATTACGAGAAAACAATTTTCATTTAAACGAAAAAAGTAATACTACAAATGGATAGTCACCTTATGTTTTAATGAAGTGAAAAACATGAAAACATGGTTCTGAAAATTTTGCCATTGTAAAAATACTAAACAAATTATATTCCGAAAGCCTCGAATGGGAAGAATTTAGAATAAAATGGATACATATAAAAAGTAACATTCGCTGAAACTATCAAAAATCTCAAAAATATTGAACTGAAGAATTAATAATCTTTAGTAAGAAAGAAATGAGGTATTAAAAATAGTAATTATATTTATACATAGCAAATTATGTGCCTACACTATCGAATGGGAAAAAGTTAGGACACAGTTAGATACATATAAACAGTAGCTGAAACTATCGAAAGTGATAAAAAAAATTAATCCTAAGAAATGATTATCTTTTATGAAAAGGAAATTAGGTACTAAAAATAATGAAAATTAAAATAAAAAACTTTTAACTTAGAAGTTTGAAACAAACTTTAACTGTATAAAATATCTCATTTGTATAACAAAGGACAAATGTCTTTAAATTTTAACAATCGATTCATTGTAATCAGGACAGATGTAATTTGTTAGGCTTGTTTAATTGAACTCGAGTTGGATTTTTCTCTTAGCTTTTCGAGGGTAAAAGAGTGCATAAAATTACGTTTTTTACGTTACATTAAATTTGGCCTCATAAATGAAAGTTTTTCATAAAGAATGCATCTTGTTTTTCAATGATTCTGCAGGTAATTTAATGGATAAATGCATACATTTATAACGACAGGACTTCAAAAATGCCACATAAAAACCGACTGTTAAAAACATATTTAAAAATTCATTAAACGCATCCTACAAGCACAAAAATGCAATAGAAAATCCTCGCCTGTTATCTTAAATCCCACCCTTCTTCAATCGTCAGTTCCAATCCTAAATAAGGTGCCATAGTACACTTTTGGAGAGGCGAAAACCATTAAAATATGTATTTTTGGCCAATTCCTAAATATTAGTAATGAAAAATGACTAAGAACACTACTCTGATCCAGACAATTCATGAATTTGTCAAATAAGAAAATAAAATTAACTATTCTTATTTATCATTAATTACAGTTTCATTTGCGTGTTTGAATTTCCTATGTTAATGTGTAATTAGTGTAGCAAACGAAATTTTAAGCCAAAAAGTGGTTGCGAGAACAAACAGCTTATGAAATCCTTTCTTGAACTAAAATAATGCCAATAATTCGTGAAAAACTTGGCTATCCACGATAATCAAGACTAAAGTTGGAGAAAGGGAGTTCTTGTTAAACGCAGGGATGTCCAGTAGCTCAATAAACTAAGGGAAATCGGTACTCTTTGTAGAATCTACGGGTTCCTCCCCCTGCTGTGTGTAGGGGACACAGCAGGGGGATTTATAGTCACAAATTCCAAAAGTGAGTCGATCAGTTTGAGTGGCAGATAAGGGACGAAGAGGTCAAAGTTCGCGTGGGGAGAAGGTGCAAAGGGGTGCAGTAAACTTTGGGAAGGTGTAATGTGCAAAATCTCCTACTGTTTTTTCTCCTCCCATCTTGATTTTGGTTCCTTTCACCTCTTGTCTCCAAGCCGATAAATTCCCGTTCCGCCAACCATTTATCATTCTATTTATAAACGAAGGTTCAACTTTGCCTTCAAATTCGCAGACCTACAGGACATTTATTTCATCCAATCAATGGTCGAGAGGGGGGAAAAAATTCTTGAATGAAAGAACGAAAAATAAATAAACACAAGAATTCAAAAGATACAATTCAGAAAGAAGATATGCAAAATGAGTACAGACACAGTATTAAAATGCATTATAAAAATATAGAACAAAGGAAAGCAGACGAACGCCATTAATCTTCCTCAGCCGATTTCAGCAGAAGACACATAAATGTCATATCGAAGATCTCGATGAAGCGAAAGCGTATCTATTAAATCAGATAACTAAATAACTTTCACGGAATTGTTGGAAACAAAAGCCAAGAATATCTGAATATCAAATAACCGTCGTTACAGTGGAATGCAAAACATCTGCATGGTTCAAGGCAATGAAATCGCTTTGTTGTTTGTCCGTCGTTCTTCGTCTCCGACTTCGGTAGGTAAAATAACAAAAGACGAAAAACAATCCGACTTTCTTCTTCGGATATGAATAATTTCCTATATGGTTATTAATCTCTTGAATTAGATGAATAAACAGAAATTGAGAATTCGGATGACTTCCTTCCACTTTGGTTGATTGAGAAAGACCAATATACACATTTTTGCATCCGAATGAGATTACATCTTTTACGCAGCTGAAACGCTTCCATAAAAAACTTCCAGCTCACGCATTAGAGAATCGAATTTCGGGGAAGACTCCCAAAACGTGGGCAGAACGAACTTCACGAGCACCGATTGTGCAATTGCAAGTCAACGGTCAGTGAAGATTAGAAGACGTGAGCCACCTGCAATGGCGGAACAGCGAAATAATCGAGTTGGCCCAAACCATTACTTTATGATTACCAATTACAGTCATTTACGCATTTGGAAATTATAGCGGAAGATAAATATTCTGCCGCAAATTGAAAAGTATAAGAACAAATCCGAGATAAGCATTAATGTTGTTTTCATCATTTTGGCAATTGGATTGGGCGGGACAATCGTTTTTAAATTAATATAAAATTATTTGAAGATAGTTTTTCTAAATTGGGCTAATTGTTTAATGAACGATTTATTCTGTACCTTGAAAGAAAAAGGGTTAATCCCCTTTTGCCTGTTTTGAATAAAAGTTGATACGGTGGATTTAATTTTTCAAACCTTTCCAACTGGTTAGGGAGAAGGGAAAAATAACCCCTCAAACTTGGAATTAAAAAAAACAGTTTACTAAAACGAGAACATTGGACTTTTTCCTTTATTAATCTCACAGATTTGAAGTAGCAGGTGATAAAATTTCAAAATCGATGCATTTAGGCATTGATTATATTTCACCCAATGTACAGATTATATAATTGAGTGGGATATCTTTGTTCCTCATGAACGATATTTATCCCCCACCCACATCGAACATATAAGGCAGATGATGCAGTTAAGTCCCGTGAGGGAACAGAATTGATACGTTGCAAAAAGTATATCATAGACTTACATTCATTCCATTACAGTGGCGAAGCAACGGTAAGTGGTGCTCGGGGCATATTATTATTAATATTGCTATTGTTATTATTGCCTTATCCTTGTCATATTTGACCAGAAACCAGCGGTAGTGGTCTCCCCTAAACTTTCTCGTATACTTCCCCAAAAAGGTGCTGTTTCCCCTCCCCCCCGCGTGGATAAAAAAATTCGAACCTACTGTAACCCAGAATCCAATGACTATCAGGAGGTTTTTCATTGTAGATTATAGTGATCGTAAAATATTTAGGTATAGAATCAAATTCAAAGATATGCGTACCGATTAAAACGCATCTATCACACACTGCTAGGTTCCACTCTTGCCGCTCAAAGACAAAGTGACGTAGTCCTTCCATGTGAAAGTGACGTAGTCCTTCCATGTGCACGGAGATTGCTACCAATACGCATGCATATGGAGAATCGGATTAGACAAATTAATTATGAAATTTGAACGACTTTTTAAACCGACTGACACAAAAATTGGACACAAATTTACAATTAAGGTAAGAAGACCACATACCAAATATCATTTATCTAAGTAATTTTGTTAAGAAGTTATTGCGATTAAAAATATGCGATTA
Source organism: Araneus ventricosus (assembly GCA_013235015.1). NCBI lineage: Eukaryota > Metazoa > Arthropoda > Arachnida > Araneae > Araneidae > Araneus > Araneus ventricosus. Next base: position 895,499 of record BGPR01000218.1, read on the forward strand.
TAAAGACCGACAGACAATCAACCCTTCGACGGAGTTTGTCCAAAATTTGATACGGACCTACATTCATGATGATAAAACTGTGTACCAAATTTTATCTATCTAGTTATTCAAGTTTTTGAGTTATAGTGTTCACATGAACACAGACAGACAGACTTCCCGTAGATGGCTTTTGTCCAACATTTGATAGAAACCTACAAATTATATGTAAAGATCACATACCAAATTTCATCTCAGTATCTCTAATAGTTTTCGAATTATCGTGTTCACAGACAAACAGACACAATTCCAAAATTGTGTTTTTCGGACTCAGGGAGGTCTAAAACGTGGAGATTCGTCAAAATCTCGAGTTCGAATTTTTTGACGATTACAATACTTTCTCTTTGTTCGTATACGAGAAAGTAAAAAAGCCACCACTTATTATATCGTCATTTTTATTTAATTATTATTAATTATTATTATTATATTAATTTTTAATTATACGTCAAATTTAATTCGAATTTATTTTATGCTACGGTGGCATCTTATATTGTGCAAATTTAACGTAACCGACTTAGATTAATTGATTTTATTTAAAATAATCAACAAGAAATCGATGCATCTGTTAAATTAAAAAGCACCTAATTTTATTGAAGTTTCTATTTTAAGCGATGAACATCCAAACTATTACCACTAATTTTAAGACATACATATGTCAGATGCAAATCAAACAGCAACAGTGTACGCTTTCAAAAAATTAAACACCATCCCAACACAAGAAACAGGAACAAAAGGTACAACAGGTAATTTAAAATAAAGCCCCAATTTCAGCAACAATCTTTCCAAAGGGAAAAACGACAGACACTATGAGACGGATTAAAGAAAAGATTATAGGGGTCACTCGACTCGTTTAGTCAAAAACAGATTGATACTCCTCTAACTCAGTGGAGGCACCAGACCGTTTCATTTGACTCCGACCCGCTTCCATATGAAATTATGTGTGTGGTGTGTGAACGAGGAAAACTAACTGGCACTTACAGTGTACTTAGAAATGATGAATGTGTTATTTCCATGATGGGATTTTAAATGTGTTTTTGACATCTTCAAAGAAGTTCCCACATTTACTAAACATACATATAGGATTGCTTCTTCAATTTGCATTTAAATTGATAGATTTTTAAAAGCGGAAAATGCAAAGCGTAAACCTAATTTGTGTATACATTTAAACGTGTTTAGCAACACATATGCTACAACACTATAAATAGATTCTGCTAACTGCAAAGATTGAAACCAGGGCCGACCTGAGGGGGGATTGCAAACTGTGCGAGAACACAAAGCCCTGAGCCGCTGACTGATTTTGCAAAAAGAAAATTGATTGCATTGATTTGTTTAGCAAAATCAAAATTTCTCGTCGAATTTTGTCTTCCAGGACACAATATTACACATTTTAGAATACGTATTCAAAAAAATATTTGAATTGTATCTAAATTTTGCTACTGTTCTGAAAATTATATTGACGTTACCAATTACTCTCGCATCAACAGAAAGATCTTTATTCTTGTGACCTGACAGCGGGTAAGAATTACGAGTTTCGTTCCATATAAACAATAATAGTTTTAAACTGACGAACAATAATCAAAAAACTTACCTTCCAAACACGCGGGGACGGCCAGAATGGTGGAACTACACAAGGCCAAGACTAGCATCAATCGATCAATTTTGAATTGAGATGATGATTATTTAATTATTCCTCAATTTAACTACGTCTGGTCTTTGCCGAAAATTCACCATCAATGGTTCAGTTCTACCAAGCAAAACACCTGTCTTACAGGCCATATTCAAGATTGACGTACGTTCGTTGGGTAGTTTATTGCCATCTATAGCAGAGTTACTTAATTCTCCATGCACGACCACTTTTCGAAATGAAAAGTTTTCTATCCTATTCCCATCTGAATGACCGCGAAATTTAAAAATAAATAAGAAAAGCAAGAATGATAAATGATAAATTAAAATAGTTATTCAGCAAATCGTACAGAAATCATTAATAGGTTTGCTTACAAACACTGAAATTTCGAAAGTTATGGTGGTGTGAAAGTTTCCACGACCCTACGAGGGTTTGCGGCCCACAGTTTAAGAAGGCTTGATCTATCGGCTGACATATGACAGTAAGATAATCAATAAACGAATAGAGGCGATAGGCAAGCCTACTAGAAAATTGATTTATAGCAATATGTAGCCATGTGAGTTAAAGCCGAGCAAGATAGCTTTGCGTAGTACCCTACTTTTTCTGGAGCTATTCCTACAAAAACGTATAACTAGCAATTTATAGGGATTCGGTAAACACGTTGAATGTCCATGTGGCTGCACAACATTATAGGTATCAAAGTTGCTTATTAACCATGGAAATGATTGGCAAGAGCATCCACTTCGTTATCATTTTTTGGCATTGTTTTCAAGGTCATTTAATTTATAAAAGACGTATTCTAGAACTTATTCAAATTAAAATGAAGTACCGCTTGAATTTCAGAATATTATTCTCAGGATTTCTTTCATGTCTTCAAATCTGCTTGCAGATCAGTGTGGTCCAGTTTGGTTTGCAGTTGGCTGACTGACTGAAAGAGTCCTGACAAGCTTTGTATTAGAGTATTTAGATTGTGTAAAAAAAAGATTTGCATTTTTTTTTTTTTTTTACCATTTTTTAAAAATTACTTTTAAATTTAAATTTTACATTTTTTTTTATTTGCGAGACACTGAAACGAACTCTACTGAAGTTGACAGGCACTTAAATATTTTGTTATTTCAGTCTGTTTTAATATTTGTTACTTAAAAACTGCTTGTATACAGATGAGATGAAAATAAATAAAAAATATTTGGCTTTGCAAGCTGAAGAGGGGAAAGGCTGGGACCCGAAGCTTATATTGCTACAGGGCTTAATCAAGCTCTGAATTCCCAAATATATTATAATTCGCTACAATAATAACATGGCATCCATAAACATCTCAAGTGTTGTATAGACTCTTAGTTGTATCCAAACAACAGCATAATCCCAAAACAGACTGAATCATCTAATTAGATAGCAAAACAGCCTTAAAAAACTGAACAGTCAAAGTCATTAACTATTACTGCTATGGCCCTCCAGCGTGCTGCATCCAACAGTTTATTTATATTTGTGGTTACAGTCACTTACCGGATCTGAGATAGGAAACTCTTTTTCAAAAATACAAAGGACACCAGAAATAAAATCTTAATCTTTGTTTACGCCAATTGAGATTGTTAGTAACAGGAAGCTTATCGTTTGGTGACAACAGCTTATTTCAGTTGGACAAGAAAATTGTCTATTGAATGTTGACGAAATAGGAAGCCCCAAGGCTTGTTGCGAAACCAACGCATCCTTTATTGCGCGCGTTACAGTAACGACGAAACAATGGAAAACGATTTTCCACTATCTTGTAAGATTTACGGATGACAAAACAAGCTGTACGTCTTCAAGATTTTAATATCTGGTTCACCTTTTCAGTGCGGAAGCGGGACACAAACGACACCTACTTCTAACCGTTCATAAACAAGCTACGTAACATCTAGTGCTGACTTGTTGCAATCTCCAGAATCTTATCTGTCCACTTATCAATCCATCATTCTAGACTTTTTTCCCGCTCTTTGAACTTTTAAACAAAAATGAATTTACTTATAATTTCGCCTCAGTGAGACTATATACAATTTTTACCTCTAAAAAGGAAAGAGAAAGAACTTAGTTTTCCCAAATTATTCCTTGATTTCTCAAAGCGCGCTGCGTTGAGAAATGCGTGTGATGCGTCGCGATCATTTGCTTGAACTCTTAATTAGTACCAAAACTATTCATTTAACTTTTTACAGGAGACCCAAAAAAATGAATGCAAAAGAGAGAAATGTATTACAAAGCGCCATTTATTTTAATACAGCTTAAACATCAAAATCAATAAAATTGGACTTCAGATAATTTGCTTCTGATGTACAGATATAAAGGCGTCGAAGAATGTTCCACTTTCAAATATCACATTTGGACATGGATTAAGAAACACAATGATTTCTTTTTGGCATCGCGTCACGGAACCTTTCTTTTCCTTTATTAATTCAGTTCCCTCCTTTTTCGCTTTTAACTCAACCCTTGCAGTTTATTGTATTTGAGTTCCCGAATTTCAATTATTCCGAAACTCTTCTTACGATGAATATCCCTCTCAGCGTTAAGTCCCTCATTAGCTTCCCTTAATCATGCAAAAAAAATTATATTTAAATTCAACGTAAATATGATGTGGAGGTGCAAGATTCTTCTGGAATCAGCGGAACTCCGTAAATTCAATTCCATTGTTCGAATCTAATTTAAGCCAGTAGCATGGCAAGGGTGAATTGGTCATAGTATTTTTTCGTTTCCCTCACATTATATTTGGCGTTACAAAGTAAAATGAGCGTATTTCTATTTTTCCACCGTAACGCTCTCTACGAATGGCGCACGGGATTGTAGCCCCTTTGTATCATTGTTGCTATGCCACTGGTTTCGGACCTGTATTGCTACAACTATACATTTCTATACATAACAACTATACATTTCTGCCTTCTTAAAATTAATTTTGAAAAATTTAACGATTAATTAATAAAATAATTCACTTCTCACGCCTTTCAATTGAAGTGTGAAAGTTTCTTAGAAAAGAAATTTAAAGTAAAATGATTATTTATTAATTTTCGTTAATTTTAATTAAAAATTTAAGTTCAAAATTAATTTTTTTATTTCTTACACACATTTACAACGATTTACTCAACTGCAGTTGAAAAAAAACAGACCAGAGATAAATTAATAGATTCCCTGTATCTGTAACCAAAAGCTACAACTCAAGGTGACAGCACGTACGATCTACCGCTTCTCAGATGAATGACGTTATGCGTATTTCTATGCATGAAACTGTAGAAAGCTACTCATATATGAAGTTATTGTAGAAAGGACTATAGAAAGCTACTCATATATGAAGTTATTGCAGAAAGGACTATAGAAAGCTACTCGTACATGAAGTCAAATCAAAAACAAATTTTGATTTAAATATAGAAGTATATTACACAGAATATTGGTTACTGGTGTATAAAACTAAATTCTGGCTGAATATATATACCACTTTTGAATATATTAAGATAATATTCACGACAATTTAATTGAGAGGAATGATGAAATTCATGCTGTTCACGTATTGTCAATCTGATTTGTTAATGACTATAGTCAGTAACAAATAACTAAGTAAGTAAATTGAATTAGAGCTCTCCTACCACTTTTCTACTACTCTTCACTCAAGTTCTCCTACTTTTGAATATATTAAAATAATATTCACGACAATTTAATTGAGTGGTATGATGGACTACATGCTGTTCAACCTGAATGGTTAATAAATAATTACAGTCAGTAACAAAATAACTACGTAAATAAATTGAATTACAGTTCTCAATTTTCTTTCAAATGTACTATTAGCTAAATTTGCAACATCTATGCTATTTTATTGCACTAAATTTACGTCACAACTCCGATTATAATTATTTTAAGTAAGCATACGCCGTATGTTTTTTATCTTCACAAATAAGTGCGTTGCTGTAGATGATAAAATACATACATCATTTCATTTTACGTACCAGAGAGCGTGCTACGGGCGATTAGGACAGTAATAGCTGCGTAGGAATAAATCAGAAAAATCATTCCTACGCTTTCGAATTCAAGATCTGAAAATAATCATATAATTTATCTTTTTTTTATGAGAGAAAGATTACTCGCACTATTACCAATTTCGCAATAAACTCACCAATCTTAAGAAACCTTACAAGAAAAGTGAGTCATTTTTCTGATAGGGAGCGTTTGCAGTGCGAGGTTCAACAGATTCTCAGAATATTTACTGCACAATGGTGCCTTAACTAAAATGTCCAGATTCCGGAGTTTAACACGGGACGCGTCAGATATTGTGGGTATCGGGGTTAAAATCTGAAGTTGAACAAAATCACTAACTTCTTCTTTCTAAAACAGTGAAAAAACGAAATTATTAAAAATTTACAAAAAGAAAGGAAAAACATACAATAAATTTTATTTTTACTTTTTCCTCAGATTGGTTCATCTACATTCGTTGTATACTTCTTTGAACTGAAAATTTACTTCAATAGATTTTTTCCTCATAAAAAGAAATCAATCGATTTCGACACAATTTTTATTACAGCTTTTCGAATCGAGCAGAATATCACCCCCATATATCTAGATATCATTCATGTGAGAAAATTCTCTTTCGATGGGCACTTGAATTCCAGCTGATGTAAAATTCCGCTATTTTTCAAAAATTTAGAACAAGGAAAGAGCTTTATATGTTACCGGCAAAGTTTGAAATCCGGCATTTTATAGAATACCTAGGCATTTTATAGAATGCCGAAAACTGGTCGGCAATGTATGAAACGATTAATATTTCACACATTTCCTAGGCATTCTATAGAATGCCAAATGACAAACCGGCAAAGTATGAAAAACATTTCTGATTCAATTTTATAAAAAATAAAATTATGAGCAACTCAAAATAAAATTATTTCCTTTCTTGGTACAACAAGTAGGTTCATATTTTATTTTATTTTCTTAAATAAGGCATAAATTTTGTGTTTCGTACAACTTTAATATATTTTTTTTACGTATTTTGAATAAAAGTTTTTTAATGACACACTTTTATTATTTTTTCAAAATAACATTTGTATTTTTGAGGAATGAACGTTTTTTTTAAATAATAGCCTTATCGTGACCTTTTCTACATACTTTGCGTAAATAGCATTTGTCATTCTATAGAATGCCTAGATATTATATACAATGCCTAGGGAAATTATATAATAATTCTCATATTTCATACTTTGACTAAAAACGCCAGGAATTCAATAAAATGCCTAGGTATTCAATAGAATGCCGGCGTCTCATACATTGTCGGTAACATATAGTATATTAAATACTCAAATATCAACTAGGATCATCATATTTTGCGTATAGTAGAAATTAGTGATGGGTATTTTCCAAGACCTTATTCTTAAAAATAAAAGCTAATTAATCGTTAAAGCGAAAAACGAGACATTTTTTCAATCCGAGATATTTTTCTCAAGCCGGAAGGATAGATTATAAAACCGGGACAATTTCGGCTAATCCGGAATGTTTAGTCACTGTGCAGAGGGTAAAAAATGATAACGATAATTCATTAAAAATGCAACAGCAGTGCCCGAAAACAAAACTGTCTGTTGTGGAAGATATTCCATACATTCTTTCCCCAAGAAGAAAATGAAGAAAGGGAATGAAGAAAGGAAGCTATGGAATAAATTTTTGATTTATTCCATAGCTTCGAACTGTGTGTTTCGATGCCAAACATTCACATCAAATCTTTCAGATTCTTAAATAGTTGTAAGGCAATACACTCCAGTTCAGAAAACCATCTTGAATTTTAAAACTTCATTAAGTCTTCTGCATTATAATTAATTCTGGAATGGCGAGAGGTTTCGAAAAAAAATGGGCTCGCATACGGGGAAAAAAGGGTCTAAAATCCCGTTTGACATTTGTTATTAAATTGAAGACCTAAGGTTTAAAAGAAAGAAAAAAAGAAAAGACATCCATATCAGCGATATGAGAAATAGGAATGTGGTTTAACCCATGAATTATTATGCACATGTCAACAACATACATATCAGTTAAAATAAAGTTGTGGAACTTCCGATATACAATTTGTTTCTAAACGGTACATTCATTTCTGAAGATTCAAAAAATTGTTTAATACACTCATCTTCTGGCGGAATTTATGCTGTAAAATATCACGGAACCATTGTAATTTTCTGTTACCATGCAACTTCCAAAAATGCGATGATTGACCCTTAAGTTACACAATAAGGCAATTTAATGTTCTGTATTTAGTCATACGTAATAGTTTGAAATAAGCATAAATGCCTTGGTGATTTATCAAATGTTTCGTTCTTTGAGAACAAGGACACTTCACGGATTTCTCGAAAATAAAATGGCTAAAAGAAAAAGTATAGTGCAAAATTTACGTTCTGTGCACAACAGTTCTTACGTATGTAGAAATAGGGAGGCCGCGATGGCCGAGTCTTAACTTTGGGACTAGAGGGTCACGGGTTTGAAACCCGATTTCACCTACGATAAGCCGTACACGCGGGCCTGGTGTCCGTCCCTCTGGTATGGTGTGGAACTTTGGAGAGGAGGTACGGGCTCAGGTGTCGTCCTAGTCACGTGACCACGGGACAAAATTACGAGGTCCGCCCTAAGATAGCTCTCGCGTAGATTCGAAAAGGGGCGTTTTTCCAACTGAACCAGTGGCCTAGCGAGAATAAGTGGCGCCCGGGGCATGGCTTTATTTTTTCGCCCTTTTATCAGAATTTGCTATAAACGCACTAAGGTTTTGTCTTCGTGGCGCCCCCTAGGATTGGAGCCAGAGGCATCTATCTATACCCCCTTTCCCCCCGGCAGCTACGCCACTCAAATGAACTAAACAGAAAGGGATATTAATAAAAAAATCAAATCAAGTTAATCTATTTCGTCTGTGGTACGATAGGTATCTGCGATATTAAGCTTTTCAACAACAAAATATACCATTCAAATAGCTAAAAATAAATAGAATATAAGTTCGAATTGTTTTTAATCTGACTAAAAAGTAACCTCCAAATTTATTTTCTTATAAACGATAATTAATTTGTGACTTAGCGTTGAATTTCTGAAATCATGACTATTGGTAAGTCAATGTTTTATAGCGCTAGAAATTGCAATTCCAAACATGGATTCTTACAAAATCAGATATCTTTATAGAATACATTAACTTAAGGATCGCATTTTTTTTTTTTTTTTTTTTGCTATCTAATAAGATGACCATCCTGTTTTGGAATGGGGCTGTCGTTTTCATTCATCTAATAAGACATAGAATACTCGAGATGCTTATGGATTCTGCGTAATTTTTGTGTCAAATTATTAAGCTAATTAATGATTAAATTTTAGTTTAAAAGCCTAAAAATGCGATAATTCGATGCACGTCAACGTGACGGGCGCGAGACTTCAGGGGTTAAATAACCTAGTATGGATATTTCTTAAGGTTTTTTAATTAAAAAAATTAAATTAACTTGTAATGAATACAACAAAGGTTTAATCGACTCAAAAACCAAGTAATTTTCCCAAATTGAGACTTTATAAACAATCAATGTTTATCTAATTAGTATTGATCTTACATTACTAATTAGTTTTTATCTTCACATAGTTGAGGGCATTTTATGGTTTGAAAGCTAATATTCTTCTAAAATTAAACTCATTTTGAATCTTGTCACGATTATGAAGTCCTCATTTTAGAACCCTAATGTCAACCTCATAGTACATTCACCTTATATCTAAACCAATTCCAAGTCGATTTTGACATAAATGATAGAATATCCAATGTGAGCACGTAAACAAACACCGAAAAAGATACATTCCATCGAAAAGAGAAACACCCTTTTTTGAGCAACGATAATGATAACAAACGAATCCAAAGCTATACAACTTCATTATTTTCATATCCTGTCAAAGAAAAACGTCTCTTGCTTTTACCCACATTAAAAGTTGTTGATGCATAACGCCACAGACACGCATCAAGCAACGCAAATATATATATTTTTCACGTTAGTGCCCTCTTTTAATTTTGCTCTTGACAACAAGACCGTAACATTTCGACACACAGTGACAAAGTATTTCATCCCTTTCCGAAACATTCTCACAACCGCAGAAAAAAATGGGTATGTTTCTCGAACAATGCACCTGAACTCAGATAACTGAAGCCCATTTAAAGGTATATTAAGTTTTTGTAATTTCAGTTAATGATGCTTTTCGTTAATGGCATCAGATATATCATGACATGCGATGATGAACCCTATCTTTTCAAATTTCAGGGATATTTTGTAAAGTTTCAGCACAATCACAACAGCAGAATAAGTAAGGATAAATGATGGATTATATGATCTGGCGCAAAAGTCAGGTTTGACCAAATAGTACTTTAGTTAGAAAGAATGACAAAATCTGATGTTTAAAAGAAAAGGGACTTAGGACGAGACGGTATGACGGACAAGTAAACGGCAGATACTAAATATTAAAAGTTATAAAGCGATTATCATGCTAAACCAGCGGGAGTGGTCTCCCCTAAACTTTCTCGTACTTCTCGAAAAAGGTGCTGTTTCCCCTCCCCCCGCGTGGATGAAAAAATTCGAACCTATTGTAACCCAGGATCCAATGACTATCAGAAAATATTTAGGTAAAAAATCTAATTCGAAGAGATGCGTTCCGATTAAATGAATACCGATTTCTACTCTTCCTTGGCTCAAGGACAATCCTTCGGCGTGCACAGATTGCTACCAAGTTCGCATGCGCATGGAGAATCGGATGAAAAAAAAGCGCCAAGCAGAAGTCAATAAATATCGTGCACAGAAGATTGCGTTCAATACGCATGCGTGTGGAGATAGCGGACGCGTTGGAGATGCGCTTATACAGACCGACAGACAGTCAACCTTTTGACGGATTTGGCCTAAAATTTTATACGGACCTACAATCATGACGATAAAACTGTGTACGAAATTTTATCCATCTAGCTATTCAAGTTTTTGAGTTATAGCGTTCGCATGACCTCGAACATACCAAATTTCATCCCCGTAGCTCTAATAGTTTTCGAGTTATCGTGTTCATAGACAGACATAATTCCAAAATTGTGTTTTTCGGACTCAGGGAGGTCTAAAACGTGGAGATTCGTCAAAATCTCGAGGTCGAATTTTTGGACGATTTACAATACTTTCTCTTTGTATACTTCGTATACGAGAAAGTAAAAAGAAATTGAGTGAATAACGGGCCGTGACGAAAGTAGAAATAAATGATCAGCGATTCGAGGTATATATTATTCTTCACTTGAAATATTATCAGCCTCCACAGCAATTTTAACGGCAGACTTCCGCAGCATAAGTCATAAAAAGTCCAGAAACCTCAAAATGAACCTTATTTATGTATAGCAAAAGTAATTCGACAAAGCTGATGTTGCTACCGGTCCGTAAGTCAAGAAAATGATTGTTTGATTATTCAGTGCACATGACGAAGACGCAAATGACTGAGGGCGTTAAAAGAAAACCACATGCCCTATCAAGTTACTCAGACCTATTTCGTAATCTACAGATAATACAGGAAACTTTCGAATGCACAACTGTGTTTACGAGAAACAGGAAACACATTCTCGCATTCCGATAGTTCCAAGCACACTTAGCTCAACCCTTGAAATAATAAACAAATGACTATTCAATTGATTTCACATTTCTTTTGGTAATTAAAGTTGCTTTCTAAATTGCGACCTGCAATTTGTGTTTTCAGCTCTTCACAACTTATTCAAAAGAAAAAAAGGCCCTTTCATCGGGTGCGAACTATAGAAAGTTCGATGATTTAAATTATTTGGAAAGTGTTTGAACACACCTAACGACTTTCGCTTCAAAATATTCCCAGTAGTTCATGAGGTGTAATGAGTTAGAACTAGTTCGGACAGCAGGCTTCTGGACCAATCAAGATGTGTATAAGTATTCTCCGACATCGCCGGGCTACTAGACATTGCCACAGGATTTTTTTTTTTTAATTTTTGGCCTCTTCTAGTTTGAAATTGTTATCGTGGGTTGCTCTCTTTCTGAAAACGGAATATCTGGGTTATATACGGCTATCACAAACCTCCCCCCCCCGGCCAAGCAGAACTCTTGATTTCATTTAACATT
>BGPR01000218.1:914095-953353 GCA_013235015.1 Araneus ventricosus
TTTTAAGAATTTAAATTAACTTATTTTTAATATCTTCAACGTCTCGAGTAAAATAAGAATGCAGCGTATTTTTATGAAAAATGCGAAATGCTTCAAATTGAATTAACAGTTTGATTAATAAATTCTGTATAAGAATTTATCAAAAATGTCTAGCTATATATAATGCCATATAGATGTAATTTGTCATATAACTTATATGACAAAATTTATCTCGTAGGTGATTCCCATAATTATGTGGACGCTAAATAAATGAAACATGAAAACCAGCGGGAGTGGTCTCCCTAAACTTTCTCTATATATCTCATGGAGATTGATAAAATCTCGAGACGAATTTTTTTTGACGCATTACAATACTTCTCTGCATATTCGTATACAGAAAGTGAAACAAACAAACAACCGACAAATCAAATATCTGCTGCTACGATTTCAAAAAAAAATATTACTTTTGAAGCTTAGGTGCATTAAAATAGCAATGCAAAATCTACATTGAAAATTCGTTAAATTGAATTAGATTCAAGAAAACAATTTATACTACCACAACCAATAATTGATACTAGCGCGTAAATAAAAGATTTGCTGAAATAATGGATCGGTTTGAATTTAACATTTATAATAAAAAATATTTTCAATTTTGTTTGAAAACATTATTTATTGACATTATTTTAAACATTATTTCTAAAACATTATTTTCCTCTTTTTCATAATTATAAATTGGCCGTAAGATATTTTAAATTATAAACAATGAAATTGCTTCACTTTCCAATTGTCTCAAACGGGGACAATAGGTAATACGGGACTGAGTAATGAAATTCGGTGACAGTCCTGTTTATACGAGACGTATGGCAACCCTAAGTATCGGGTCAGTAACTGAACCTACTATGCGCAATAAAGAATATATATATATTAATAAAGTTTTTCTCTTTTGTTTAATTGTTTGAATTAAATAATTTAATTATATAGTAATTACATTCTTAACATCCAGTAGAAAAATTTTTGAGGAAGAAACTTTAATTAAAAATCACAGTTTTAAAAATTTATTAAAAATTACACAAAATTTATTTTAAAATTAAAATATATTTAAAAATAAATTTGAGGTAGGTTAAAAGAAAAACTTTGCACCTTAATCTGTTTATAGATTTCCAAAAAATGTGGTTAAAAATAAAAAATCGCATAGGTAGAGAAGTTAATAGGTTCAGGCACGGTAGGGTCGAGGATTTTAAAGGTTTTTTTTTTATTTTAATGAAATCACATACATAAAAAAAATGACTTTGAGTCGGAAAACCTCTGATCAGACTTTAATATGGAAATCTCTGATCGCTGCATTTTCCAAATGTTTTCCAATTTAAATAGAAGATAGTATTTCTACAACATAAATAAAGCGTAATCAGTACGCCCTGACTCAAATTCGCAAAAAAAAACTAATAAAAATAATGTTTAATGAAAAATATTTCAATAAAAGGCTTAAAAAAAAAAAAAAAAAAGCAGGAGTGTTCTCCCTAAACTTTCCTCGTATACTTCCCCAAAAAGGTGCCGTTTCCCTTCCTCGCGCTGGCTAAAAAAAATTGCAATACTTTACAGAATCAAATGACTATCAGAAGGTTTTTCTTCTTATGTGATTGAAATTTCATCTGGCTAAGATCAATTTCAAAGAGATGCGTACACGATTTTCGCTCTCACTGAGCTCAGGACAACCTGACGTAATTCGCAACTTCTCTTGAAATTCCGTTTTCCTGAGAGTTTCTTCCAGTACTGCATGCAGCATGAGAAGAAACAGATTCTCTTCAAAAGTAAATTATAAGGACATTGTAGACAGTCAACCCTTTGACGGATTGGCCCAAAAATTATACGGACCTACATTCACTGACGATAAAACTGTGTACAAAATTTCTATCCATCTAGCTATTCAAGTTTTTTGAGTTATAGTGTTCTAGACAACGGACAGACAGACAGACTTCCCGTTGACGGATTTTGTCCAAATTTGATAGAAACCTACAAATTATGTGTATAAGACCACATACCAATTTCATCCCCGTAGCTCTAATAGTTTTCGAGTTATGTGTTCTACAGACAGACACACACAGAGACAGACACACAGACATAATTCCAAAATTGTGTTTTTCTTTGTTCGTAGAGTCTAAAACGTGGAGATTCGTCAAAATCTCGAGTTCGAATTTTTTGACGATTACAATATCTTTGTATACTTCTGCATACGAGAAAGTAAAAAATGACTTCTGCCTCGGAAACCCTGATCAGACTCTAATATGGAAAATATTCGATCGTGCATTTTCCAAATGTTTTCTAAATAGAGAGCAGTATTTGTACAACATAAATAGAAGCGTAATTAAATTGCAGTATGCTGACTCAATTCCCGCAAAAAACTATAAAATAATGTTAAAGAAAAGATTTCAATAAAGTTCTAAAATTAAAAAACAGGGCAATGATAAATAACCAATCTTCAGTTCTTTCCTCTTAAAATAATTAAAACAATTTAAAAAATAAAGTAGTCTAAAAGAAAACATTTTCAAACCTAAACGAATTGATGAATGTTGAACTGACAAAATGACGTAAAGCTAAAAATAGCTTAGTCATACACTAGACGTACATTAAACAACTGCTTGTCTGCCACGGCATCAAGACACAAAATTACAACCTAGGAGGAATAATTTTTTATTAACACGAAACCAATACTCAAGAGCAATACGTAACTGGAACGAAGCACAGATTACAACTGTTTTTTCTTAATTTCCATCTTTTTAAAAAATAATAAAAACGTTTCAACATTACTTTCTGGCTTGACAGGCTCGAAAATTTTCCTACTTTTGGTCATTCCACTTGTAGCTTTGACGTTGTCGAAGACATTTTTTGGCTAGTTATTTCATTGTAATTTTTTTAAAATTATCGAAAGTATTGTATTTTTTTTTATGATTCTCATTGTCAGGTGAGTCAAGTCTGTAAAGTTCAAGAGTTTTGGCTTACTTTAGCCTTGAGGTTTGACAATCATCACGACGATACCCAGACCCGAATCCTAGATTCGCCACTGGGTCGTATAATCACATTTAGTTATGAACTATATTTAAAATAGGATATTGCTCTTGAAATTCTTTAGTAGAATGTAAATGTAAAATATAAAAGCTGAAGAACATTACTTAAATTCTGTCGGTCAAATCTGAAGTCAGTTAAATCGAGGGATTACAATCATGTCCCGGTTTTTTTCCCCTCTTTCTTCCCCCTGTACTTTAAGCATAGCAATCTTACGTTGTAATTATTTTTTAACTTCTAGACTAAACAATAAATTTATAGGCAGTTAATATTTTCTAACTTTTTTTTTCTTTCACAAAGCAATCATTTTTCAAAAATGCACAAGGAAAGACAATTAGTACATCTCACACTTCGGTTGAAGTGTTTGTAAAACACTTTTAGAAACGTTAACAAATAAATAAATGAAATACTACAGCATGACATAAATAATTATAAACGCAATCATAGTTAACTCTAGCTCATTCATTAGATTTTAAAACATTGCTGACAGGAGGCGTGAACCGTCCATCTTGTACTTGTTTTAAGCCTTTGAGACGGGAGGCGGCACGTCATGTCTTTTACTCGGCTCATTATTCTGATTAGATGAACTACTAATTTTAGTTAAGTAACAAGTTTCGCGTTTTATAGACCTAGTTAGTGTTGTTAACCCTTTTAGTGCCGAACAACGATGTATCATATCGTTGCGTATGCGATGGCGCCTTACTATTCGCATAGCGAGAGAACTCTATCTCGAAATAAATTTGTAAAACGTTATAAATGGTTTTATTAATATATTCGATTAATATTAATAATATTCGAATTATATTATAAGTTAATATTCGATTAATATTATAAGTTCATATTCGATTAATATTATAAGTTCATATTCGATTAATATTATAAGTTCATATTCGATTAATTTTATAAGCTCATATTCGATTAATATTATAAGTTCATATTCGATTAATATTAATAATATTCGAGTAATATATTAATATTCGATTAATATTATAAGTTAATACTCATTTTTTTTTGTTTTACAAAATATTTTATATTTATGTTATTCATATGGTTTTAAACAAATATTGAAATACAATTGGCATTAATTTATTCTCCCTTTGTTTCTTAATATGCTCCTTTTTGAATTTTGTAAACATCATTCATATTTTGTTTTTTTATGAGCTTTTTCCCAAATCTTACCAAATTCGTCCGGCATTCTTGCATAAGTACGATATTTTCGGTCAGTACTAAAAACGTGAGTAAGATTTTTCATCCTGAACAAATTTTGGAACTCATCGACCTGAATTGAATATATTTATGGATATTTAACTAACATAAGCAACCAATGAATGTTAGCAAATCACAATATGTTGACGTTCTTTAAAGTGGTAACTAAGTTAAGGGCAATTTGTCATCATACTTTTCAACAATAAGAATGAAAATAACACTAATGAAATAAATCTTAAATCCAAACATTATAAATATTGAGACTTCAATTATATGTCTTCAAACTGAGTTTTAAATCAAAACAGAAAATAATTAAAAATCTTAAAATTGTTTTTTACTAAGATGCGCGTCTCCTTAAGACTCGGACACAAATTCCGAATTATTTTCTGCGAGAATTGAGTTTTTAAATTATTCTTTTGCGACTTTCGTTTTTATCAGTTAAATATATTTATTGCTTATATTGCGGGAAGGAATGTAAAATAAAATTCTTTGTTATGAAATAAATTACGTCAATTATTATAAGCTATTGATAACGTAATCAATCTAATCTATTAGAAAAGTACAACTAAGTTAAATAATTTAGATATTAAAGATAAGATTTCAAAAAAAGATTCAACAAAGTTTCTTTTTCTTAATAAAGAATAAAACTGCTTGTTCTTTATTTTGTTAGATGAATAAAAGGTCTCATATTCTCTTGCAAGAGTTTATTCGAATTAATGTCGATTCAAGACATAATATAATGAAACAAACATTGCAACGGTTTACTCATACATAGGTTTTTTTTTTTATATATATACATATTGCTTTACATTAGTTTAAAAAAATAACACCAAAACATTTATGATAAAACTAAAGTAGGGCTCAGGTAAGTTATTCTTTATTTGTTCTTTATTTTGTAAGAGGAATTTAAGGTCTCATATTCGCTTGCAAGAGTTTATTCGAATTAATGTCGATTAAAGACATAATATAATGAAACGAACATTGCAACGGTTTACTCATGCATAGGTGTTTTTTTTATACATATTGCTTTACATTAGTTTAAAAAAATAACACCAAAACATTTATGATAAAACTAAAGTAAAGCTCAGGAAAAGATTGAAAATTTTTAATATTTAAATTTTCTTATGATTTTAATTTTTAATTGAAAAGCAATTTTTTTAAAAAAAATTCCAATATAAATATTTCAATCCATCAATGGAAAGAAAATATTTCATCACCATTTATTTCCCGCTAAAGCAAAAAATTCGATTGCCCAGTCAAATGTTTACCCTTCCATCACGTGATAAAGAAGATAATAAAAGAAAAATAGAGTAAACACCTTACCGATTCAACAAGGCGATCAAATGTAGTCAAACATTCACAGACCACGTGGGCTCGGCATGCAAGAATCTAGCAGGTGGGCGGAACCGAAGCAGAGGATAAAACGATTTTCGTTTCCGAAACGAAAATTTACGCAAATAAAAAAAAAAGAATAATTTCCGGCGGTAAAAGACAAAGGAGAAGCGATGTCACCCGTGTGTCAATCGCGTGTTAATCCTTAGTACGGGAAGTTGAAGACGAGTTTCACCATTCACGAAAGTCAGCGAAGAACTAAACGCACTTTGAAGCAGCTCACAGTTGTGAGAATACGCGCCATCGGTTCTAGCCAATCGCCAGCCGATGCGACTTCGGAACAAGACGAGTCCACTGACTGCGAAGGTGGAAAGTATATTTTTATGAAATATTTTTTTTCCTCTCTTCATTCATCAAGGGAGTAATGATATCTCACTCTCTTTTTTTCCCCATCATATTTTTGTACAATTAAGCGGAAGTAAATGTTGCTTAGAAAAGTCGAACTACAGCATGTTCGTGAAGTTGTCAACTGCGATCAATCTAATTTTAATCTAAAATAATATTTATCTTAAAATGAGATTTGTTGTAATAGTTTTTTCTTAAGAAATGCAATTTAACGATTGACAGAGGCTCGAAAAATGTTTGTTCTTATAATTATGAATTCAGTTTTTTTTTTTTTAAAGAGAAATCTATATTTTTAGTAAATTTACTTGGTGCAGTTTATGATTGCTTGCACGTTTGGAAAGTTTTCCTAGTTATCTTTTATTGTATTTATATCAAAATAGCGTGATTTTATATTGTATAACTACAGTCGGACCTCTATTTAACGAACCTCTATTTTGCGAATTTCTCTATTTTGCGAACTTTTTCTTGGAACCAAGAAATTTTGCGAATTTCTTCGTAAAATAACCTCCAAATAGTGAAGTGCATTCTCTATTTAACGAACTATTTCTTGTGATCCAATATTTTTTTCTCACTATTTCTCAAAACATTTCTGAACATTTCAAACTTATTCTTTCTTTTAACACATTTTGATGGCGATCAATGACTTTGAAGCTGGAAAATGTCAAAGTGAAAGTGCTTGAGCATCAAAGAAAAAATTTAATTCTTCACGAGGTGGATAAGGGCGTGAAAAAAAAAGTATTGCTTTAAAATTTGGTATTCCTCCAAACAGCTTATCAGCCATAATGAAAAAATCGTGTTAAGATACAAAATTATGATTCATCGAATTCTTGTTCAAAACGTTTAAAAGCATGTATGTGTCTATGAAGATATGGATGAGTCAGTTTTGAAGTGGTCAGTGTGAAAAATAAAAACAATACATCATTGAATTGCGATGAAGACGAAGATGATGAGGATGGAAATGATCATGATGCAGAAATCAACAAACCTTCGTATGATGAAATGCTAAAATTCATTAATTTTAATATAAAATTATTTTTTAAATTGAAAATACAGTGTATTCCCGGACAATGTTTCGTTTTATTCTTGTTTTCCTTGCAGATTTCTTTTTGATGGGTAAAATATATAAAACAAATAGATATTAATTTACAAAATAAAGGTGTGATTAATTACTTTAATAATATTTAGTGTTTAGGAATTTAAAATCTGTTTTGTGTAGTTTAAAGTATTTTAAAAGGTGAATCTCTATTTAACGAATTTTCCATATAACGAACTTTTTTTTCGGCATTTAGCGACTTCGTTAAATAGAGGTCCGACTGTATTTAAGAGTAAAATATTTGATCCGATTTACTAGCAATTTAAAAGCAATGTTCTTTTTATTCATTTAATATTTTTGTGCTTCGGCAATAACTAATTGTTCGGATTCCGGGGAATTCGGATTATCCGGGAAATTCAGTAAAATACTCTTGATATACCAAATGCAGTAGAGTATATTGACTCTGGGTGCTCTCTGAAAGCGTACGGAAAGAGCGCGCGGCGATGCGCACGGTACTGTGGCAAACAAGTTGAGGTAAAAAGAAGATATCTGAGTTTGTTTCTACTAATTAAGGTACTGCATTCATTCTTAAAGTCCATTTCGAATACTTCTTTTAAGTTAGGAATAAACATTAGCTTTGTTTCTGATTCGTAATTGTTATTTTTCTTTCATTTTTTAGTAAAAATTTTTCAGAAAATTAAAAAAAGCTGTTCGGATTATCCGGAAATTCGGATTGCCGGGGTTCTACTGTATTGTTTAATCAGAATTATTTTATTACTGTCACTCTTTCTAGTAGAATATAATTTCTAATCGATTAACGAAACTTATCTCTTGTTTATACTTCGGTATCAAAAGTGTTATTTTTGCTTTGAAATAGCTGCAACAAGAAATACTGGAAGCTATCTTTCTTTGCCATGTGTTAAATAAACAACTTTACAATTTATAAATGATGAAAAAATTTCATTAAATATCATTTCTGAAACGATGTGAGATTTTATCCAGTTAGCTACTAAAATAAATGCAAAAAAAATCTAGAGAAATTGTTAAAATGTAAAATTTGCATATTGATCTGTATGTCTTAAATAGAAGAATTTCAGGTGCAGTGTTTTGCAGAAATTAAAACAAGAAATCAATAGGCAAAATGAACTTTATGTATTTATTGCAATTTAAATTGCGAACACAGAACATGCTTCGACACTTTCTTTTTCTATCAAAAGGACATAAAACTGCTTGTTAATCAAAATGTAAAACTCTAAGGAGACACTCTTTATATTTTATACAGTTTCCCAAACAAATATTTCAGGATAATTATCCTAGTTTCTGATAAGATCTACTTTGAAAATCCTTCGGCTTACCGAATTTAAGAAACATAGTGGCAAACGGTTCCTAAACAAAGATTGTAAGAATTTTTTCCCTGTAGCTTACATATATATTTTTTTTAATTTTTACTCAGAATATACTTCAGAGAAGTACTTTGATCTATAGCTCTACCTCCGCTAAAAGAATCCAAATACCGATATGCTTTATATTCTCGAGCTAATGCAATAAAGTGAACTGAACAAATTTTCTTTATGTGTTTATAAATCTTTGCCACGAAATTAACAAGCAGTTTCGTCCTTTTAGCGTTCTTATCACAGAATTAGATTTTTTCCTCTACTTATGGAGGGGAAAAAAATGTCGCAGATTTTCTAATAGAATCCTTTCTGTATGGAACTTCGTATGACGTTGCACAGTTTAAAAAATTTGCGTCATGATTCATATCAATAAACAAGTTTACTTTTTATTTAATTTTTGATTCAAGGTGAGTGATTTAAGGGGGAATACAGTTTTCCATAAGCAGATGAATCAATGTCATTGTTTTTTTCTTTTACCTTTTGAATAACTCTTTGATAAAAAAACGTAATTGACTCTCATGGCATTTTTGGAAAGCCATTTTAAAAGACTAGAAATATGTTAAAAACAGCGCTTTACGAAAGGCTACAGTTCAAGTCATTCTGGAAAAGCGTGTTTTTCCATATATATATATATATAGAAATAAACTAGATGAAAAGGATAGATAAGGTAAACCCCATATGACACGGAATTTTTATATAAACGTTTTCTCTAACACATTTTGAGATCTGGGGGAAAATCCTCATTGAAGCAAAACAAGTGCCATTTTGGGACGGACTCGTAACCGTGGTCAGATGACGAGGACGATGCCTGAGCTGGTATGGCCTCGCCAAACTTTCACACCAACAGGAGTACGTTTGGCCCCCTGCGCAAGATTTAGCGTGCAACAGACCCAGATACATGGTGGATATTTGGTGGAATCGGGTTTCGAACCTGGAACCCTCCGGCCCCAAAGGCGAAACCTTACCACTAGGCCACGTTAACTTAATTAAATGATGATGATGAATAGAAGGAAATATAATTTAAAATGGTTATGCAGCAAATTCTGATGCATTTTATATTTTTTGCTTATAAATATGGAAGAATCTAAAAGAAGGTCGTCCTGTAAAAGTTTTCTTGGCCCCCGCTATAGGTCGCGGTCAACAATTAAAGAAGCCCTGATTAGAGTTGAAAGGACGTTATGTGCCAGTAACCCTGCCCAGCAATTAAAGTCAACCTGAATGAGACACTTTTTTAGAGATAAAAGGGCGTTATGTATCCATAACAAAGGAAAAAACTAACGCTTAAGTTCTTGCTTCACGGTCTAATTTTTTCTCTCCCTAACTCTATCTGAGTAATGATATCATTGTATCGGGGGGAAAGAGGGAAGATAAAGACAATCTGATTCTTCTAAAATTCAGCCAATATTTGACTTTTCATGCAACAATCAATATGTCTATCACATTTTAAGGTAACTTATTTCGTTTTAATAAGTATAAGTTATATAGACGTCGAATAACTGCCATAAACTTAATTTATTATTAAACAATCTTTTATTTGTATTCATAGATGCAGTCAGAGCAACAAAACATGAGGAATAGCAAAATGGGACAGTAAATGGAGAGAGTGGAAATACTCTATTCCAACCGGCCTTTGAAATCCCCCTTTCGTCTTGAAACCAGACAGCTATGTTGTCGAAACATCCTCCTTTTAAATTTCCAGCACGCTGAGTGCGTTATAGCCATACTAATAGTAATAATAATACAGTCGACGCTTGTTATAATGACCACACATTATAAAGACCATTCCATTATAACGACCAATGATAAAATCCCCAACTGTGTTACCCTATGTACTATGTTATTTTACTTCCGGTATAACGACCGTTCAGTGTCGTCTAATCCCAATACAACGTCCGAATTCAGCGAACACTCTTCCCGGTATTTTTCCAAATAGAACATTGTTTCTAAACGTAAATGGCCTTGATTATTGTATTGCCAAGCTTCGTAGATGTAGAGTCTTCAGTGTTACAGTTCAACTTTGACAAGAATTACCACTCACCACAGTGCGGAAATTAGAAAAGCCTAGAACAAAAAAAATGTTTCAAGTGCTATTGAGCCTTTAAAATGTTTCTTTGAAAGGCAGAACATTATTTATCAACTTTAACTGAAATGGAAAATTATGTTTTGCAAAAAGCACATATGCAGAAAAGACAAACAACCATTTCTGATTTTTTCTTTAGAAAATAAATGTTTTGTAAGTATATAACACCCTTTATTTTCTACTTTAAAATCTGTTTTAGAAATATATTTTTAATTGATAATATTTTATTTTTAATACCAATGATAAAAAAATAAGTTGAGTATTTAGTTGGAATCTCTTTAAAAATCGCCAATTTATATGGAACTGCTGAGCGTGCATGTGTGCGGTTTTTAATTATTTCCACTATAGCGACCACTCGTTATAAAGACCTTTTGCTGTGGGGCGCAGAGGGTCGTTATAACGAGCGTCGACTGTAATAATAACAATAAAAACTCCGCACACTGCCGATGCAACAATCAATATATCTATCACATTTTAAAGCAATTATTTTATTCTAATAAATAATAAAACTATATACACGACGAATAATTGTTATAAGCCTAATTTTTTATTAAATAATCTTTAATTTTTATTCATAGAGGCAGTCGGAACAATAAAACATGGGGAGCAGCAAAATGGGACAGTGAAAATTTCTCCGAACTGAATGGAGAGTGGAAATACTCTATTCCAAATGGCCTTTGAAATCCCCCTTTCGTCTTGAAACCCTACAGCTATGTTGTCGAAACATCCTCCTTTTAAATTTCCAGCAAGCTGAGTGCGTTATAGCCTTACGAGCAGTGAAAAAAAAGAAAAAAGCGCACACTGTTGTGGTTCCAGATCCTTATTTAATTCCTCATTGAAAAAGAGTTGGTGGCGCACACGTGTTCAAGACGGTGCACAGCGGGGAACACAGGACCCGACCCTGGGGGAACAGATCATTTACAAAAGGAGCGGAGAGGAAAACGGTTAAAGGGATGACAGGAAACGCCTCCTGACTTGTTGTACAGAAGCTTCCCTGTAATTTTACCATTCTTAAGCCCTCCCTTTCAATGAGGGGCTCTGAACGCATTTCCTGGAGCATATTACAAGACCCTGAGGTATCTTTAAAATGAAGGGGTTTTGAAACTTTATTGGCAAAGATATTACTTGAGTAGTTTTGGTAATTATACCAATCATAAGAAGGTTGAAGCTAAATTTTGTTTACATATGGTTTATTGTATTTCTGTTTTACACCGCGCAGTGATGCATATGTGCATCACATACTTTTTTATATTCTTAACCAATTGTGAATAATTTAATTATTAATTAATTAAAATAGTTAAATTAGTATATTTTTAATTGAAATATGAACGTTTTCTAACATTTATTTTTAAAAAAAATTTAGTTCAAAAGTAATTTTTGAGTTACTTTTTATTTATTCTTTACGCTTATTTATATAACTACGATTGAAAAATAAAAAAAGCATACACCATACGGTTAATTAATAACATTAGTACAATTGGAAAATAAAACACTGGTTTTAAAGCTATGGAAATTAGAACACCTTTATTATTATTATTCTGTTTATATTTTGTTTTTACTGAAATCTCATTGATTTAAACGAGAACTATATATCGAGTTTTAAAAAATTTCCAAAAAAAAAAAAGTCATTCTTATTATTTGTGTACGAATTTATGATTTCTAAAATTGGGGAGGGGGTAATCAATTTACTTTAACGTTCTATTTATTTTTCAAGTTCGTACTCTATGTCATTATCTTTTGAAAATCATTTTCATCAAAATAATTCAATAGAACTATTTCGTCGCAACGTGCAATTATTAATAGCAGTGGCAACGATTAAAAGGAAAAAGTGAAGGGGGGAAAAATTTATAGACATCTAAAAGAGCCGGGAGTATATATATATATACGCAATAATCTCACCCAATTTCATTTCAAATTCTAATATTATATATTTTAAAGTCTTAATGTATTCCAAAATCACTTTTCTTAAACTCCTGTTTCGTTCCATTTCCAGCGCTGGAGGTATATTAAATCTCTTGTTTTTGCATATTTATTACTAAACGAATATTTGAATCGTTTCCACGCGCGCACAAATCGCGAAATCAGCGACTCCTTGACCCATGCATTTTCCCTAAAACACTTACGTAATTTACTAAAAATAGCTATTATTCCCTTCACTTTGATCACGTGTCTATCTGTTAAATCCCTACCTGAGAAAAAGCAGGGATTTTCTGTTCTCTTTTGGCTTGAAAACTTCAACCAAGATGTACGTACATTCTGTCACTCTCCCATAATAAAGGAAAATTAGTTAATAACTCGGCCTGTTTTTTATTTAACGACTACAACAACGAAAACATTTCACATATATACTTTTGACAACAAAATTTAAAACTTTTGTTGCAAAATTATTTAGTTTTCCCGATCACTACTGCTTTTTCGCAATTCCTAGTTTTAGGCAGTCAAAACGAAATAAAATTTAATTTTTCCCTAAAAGAGTAGTGGGTTGACTGCCCCCCTCGCCCACTCCCCGACTCGCCGCCACTGATTTAATAGTACTTCCACTACATTCTTGAAGACATACGCTAAAATGCGCGATTTTGAGACGATTATACGTTTCGGGTGGCTGGTTCTGGTTCCAAAACTGGGTTTGTTCACCTAGTTTTTCACGCATACGAATGAGATAATAATTGTAGGTAAATATTGTACTTAATATTGCACAATTTATTTTATATTGCTTAATATTACCACTTTAAACTTAACTATAACAGAAGAATTCAGCCTTTACCAATCTTTAATAGCAATGAAAAATTTGTTAAACGTTTCTTAACCGAAAGCTAAATTTTTAATACATGACAAAATGTTACGAACTGCGAAAGAAATGTAAAGAAGAAACGATATTTGTTTCAAAAAAAAAATTAATAAACCATACCATGCAAATAAATTGAGCGATAAAAGTGAACTTTTGTTGGTTGGACGTGATATTTGTTGGTTGCCAAGGCATGCTTTCTCAGGCGAGCCAGAGGAGTATGATTACTTTTTATTATTTACTTGAATTTTGTTTGCTCTTTCTTTCTTTCTTACAGTTTGATTACAAATTCTGAAATGTCTTCAGATCATTTTGTATAAAATGCGGTTTTCTCGCTTTGAAATGATTAAAAAGAAACTTTTTAATATCAATCTTTAAATTTAATATTTTGATACCAGTCTTGATATTGAATATATTGATCTTTGATACTAAAATTCTCTCAATGAAGTATTTATGCGTATGGTAACCTTCATTTATGGAAACGATATAACTATTCATGCCATTTGGAAATGCATTAAGCCGATGATTCACAACCGCTCCGCTCCCAAATGACGTTGTGACACACCACGCCATTCCATTTTTCAGTCCATACATTTAGGCAAGTCATTCATGACTGCTCCACGCAACGCAAATCCTACCAGTCACTCCGATCCCCGCCTTTTCAGATTTCTTCAGTGAACCTCGCATCCCAAATCTCCCTCCCCCCTACACACGTTCCTCCTCCTGCCGATGTTGATTTATGGCCCGACAGTTGATATCCTCTGCACTCTGCTCCAATTCTGACTGGTTTTCTCCATTGACGACCGTTTTTGACGTGGAAGTAAAGAATCACATATGTATGTGAAAAGACCAATTAACCGGAAATTCCCATGATTCCTTTTATTAGTATGAATGGAAGTGTGAAAGATTGAATGAAAGTTGTGAAAGAGTGTGAATTAATAAGTTATCTAAGTGGACAAAACATTTTTTATACGAGCTGATTTTTTCTTTTTTTTCAGATTTCACAAATTGTAGAACAAGAATAAAAGAATCCATCCAAGTAGACTTCATTAAGGGTTACCTACTTAGGCATGGATTCAAAAAATTGGAACTTTTTCTGTAAGAAGCTTGATTTTCGTCAAAGGAAACCTCTTGTAACCCGAAAGATCCCAGAAAGACAAAGAAAGAACTGATTTACAAAATTTTTTATACATCCAAACAGGAACGCCAATAAGATAATTTAAAAAATTATTAGCCATCAGGCAAAAAATGCCGTCATAAAAATAAAACATTAATCAAAGAAAACGTGTTAAACTTACCCTAGCGCACAGAGAACAAAAAATGGCTCTATAGACTAAAACAATATTATCTAAGTGGACGTAGCTAACAAAATTATTCCCTTGCAACTAACAAACTTATATCTCAGGTGCTTCAAATATTTAGGGTCAAATCAATTTTTCAATAAGGCTTAACGGAAGCATTTATTAGGCTTTGGAGATTTTGGATCTTAGAGTTCGTGCGCTCCGTAAAACCACTCATCACTGCGATCATATATATGTGATATATTTTTTTGTAGACGCAGCTGTTAAATGTTTAAATTAAGTTGGATTCGATTTCCGTTTTCTTTGTACTCTGCTTTGGCTACTTGATAGCTCGTTGGTAAAATATCATCGCGAGTCTGTTTTTCAGAATGTGTTAATTCAGCAAATCAAACTGTATACTGTATTTTCATGTAAGTTTTTCCCACGAATTACTTCAGTTTTCTCTGTTTCGCTTTGGGTCTTCATAAGGCCATGACGCTCATTTTTTATTGTCCTACTTAAACTATTGTTGAGGGATCTTGAACGTATTTTTAAATTATATACTTCAAATCGGGAAAATTCCGGATTACTGAAACTGGAGAAACAGAAATAAAAAAAACACCTTAATTTAGATTTATGGACTTCCTTTGCTTAAAAAAAGTGCTTACATGTATGATGACAAATAATGTAAGAGATTCTGATGAAGGTCTATCTATATAATAATTATCCACGCACAGCGGTAACGCTCACGTGGTTTGGTTTGGCTACGTGCCAAAGAGATTCAGACGGTCTTCTACAAATTAGCATACTCATTAGCATACACAGGGGATATTATTTTGATTCTATGATGATTTAATATCAAATAGGAGTTTATGACAGATTTTTTTAAAGCTGAGTTAAACAGTTTCTTTACTTTCTTTTATATTGATTCATGGACGCTAAACTCCGTTAATATCAGATAGAAGTTATACTAGAATTAATTTATTTTTCCACTTCTCGGAGATCTTTACTTTCGTTTTCGTTAAAAGGGTTCTTTCTTTTTAGTACTTAATTTTGTAATTGAATATTTATATATTTTGAATTTAATATTTTTTCTTTAACCGTTCTTATACTGAAAAGATACCTTTACTTAAAGATTTGCATTTGTCAATTCAACATTTTTTTTTTTCATTTTGTATTTGGTAATGCATTTTCTTCTGTTAATGGATTTAGCATTATTTTTACAAAACGAAGGCTAGTGTCAATTGATTCAGCATTTCTGTTTTTCATACTTTTTTAAAAATTTCTTAAGCACTCTGCCAATGTGCATGAAATTTTCTAATACAACTTTCCTTAATAAATCTGTGGCAATCAGATCTGAGATAATGTTGGCAAGCTAAAAGCCCGTGTTAAAAGGGCACAAATCTTCTAGTAAATATAAGAAAGAAATATGGAAGAATCTTAACGTTTGTTCAGTCATTCTTATATGCGAGATGATTAAATATGTTGACCAAAAGACACAGCACAGGGAATTTACGATTCAACGGAGAGAATTTGACTAATACATCAAAAGTAGTTACGACAAAGTAACAACTGAGCTAAAGACTTAGACAAAATTGTTTTCACTCTTCTAAAACGAAATTGCAATCTTTTGTTACTACAGTACAATCCAGGCTAACCGAACTAAAGGGGGGGACGTTTCGAGTAACGATTTTTCCGGTTAAGCCATGAACGCCTATTACTATTTCATATCTAATTACAGTATGCGATTCTGAAATGTTATGAGAGTAAAACGAATTCAAAACTCTCTGTAGGCCACACTTACGTTCTTTAATAAAGTTAATCCTATGTCAGGCGCAATATTCGCACCGGTGAGTTCGAGCGCAACTCGCATGACAGGCACAGGTAAACAATATAATAATTAATATTTTAATACCCATTAATTTTAATTTTAGAATTCTGACCTTTTTGGGGAGGCTTAAATGAAAAAAGTGGGGATATCGTTGCAAAAATGTCTCGCCTTCGCGATTCTTTCCTTGTAGTACACAGTACGTGCTTTTTGAATTTGCCATTTCAGAGCCATTTCGGATAACGCGGGTTTCAGTTAACTTTTACTGTATATACAGGTGCCCATTTAAAATAAGGGCCACCTTCCCATAACTTCAGAACGATGACCTCTGTAGTTATGAAAGTAGTGTTTAGGTATAGTAAAACGTCTATGCGCTATGCGATAAGACCACCTACAGCGCCACCTAGTGGTAAACTCTGGAGTTAGTGTTCCTATCTCGAAAACGGTGCAAAATAGGGGAGAAATGCCAATTACAAAGTTGTAGAGCGTTATCGTTTTAGTTCAAAAAAGACGCCTTGTGCATATTAATACAAAAAACGGAATGCTTAAAATGCACATTTGATTGTTTGCGATTGCCGAAACTGTGACGTCACAAAATGGTTTAAAAAGAGAAAGAATATTTTTCGATGTTCACTGTGCTCTCCGTAATATACAATAGAGATTTGAGCCCTTCTTTGAATTTCACTTTGCACACATTTTAGCATATAATTGGTGCACTAGCACAAGAAACAGTAATACGTCATCGAAAGTCCTGCAATGTTGGCCGAAAGGTCGCATACATCTGCTGCGAGTTATTCCCACAGGAAATAGTATAATGAGCGTCATTTTTGTCAAAAAATAACATTTTCTCCTTTTGTCTATGTCTTGTGACGTCACAATTTTGGAAAATGCAAACAAACAAAATGAGCGTTTTAAGCGTTCTGTATTTCGAATTAATGTCCTCAAGGTGTCTTTTTGAACTAAATCGATGCTATGCAACTTTGTAATTGACATTTCCCCCTCCCTATTTTGTATCGTTTTCGAGATAGGAACACTAACTCCGGAGTTTGCCACTAGGTGGTGCTGTAAGTGGCCTTTTCGCATAGCTCATAGACGTTTTACTATACCTAGACACTACTTTCATAACTACAGCTGTCGTCGTTCTGAAGTTAAGGGAGGGTGGCTCTTATTTAAGTGGGCACCATGTATATATATTGCATTTCCATTACGCAGTACAACTTCAAGTACAGCACAATCCTATTTTAAAAACTGTTTATAATACAATTCCGATTTTACGGGCACTCTTTCCTCAATTAGTCCGTTATATCGTGGGTTTACCGTATTTTTAAAAACTGATTTCATTGGTTTTCTTCTTGGCTTATTCGAAAAAATGTAAAAGTTTCAAAAAGAGATTTCTATTCATTCATGGCAATTAGTTTTCATAAGACTAGAGGCTCGTGTGTATAATAACAAATACATGAGAGCTCGTGATGAAGGTGTTAAATACAAGAAATGTATGCTGAATAATCCTGAATTAATCATAAACATTTTTCTTAATTAATTCTAAATTTCTTAATTTTTTATTCCTTCTCCATGTATAGTAAAATTTACAGATGCAATTACAATCTTACAAATTTATTCTACGCTTTCCCTGCAAGAAATTTGAGAATCTTATATTTTGACTCAGTAAAAAATCAATAATTAAGCAATTCAGAAAACTTAATAATAATTACAAGAATTTATAAGTAGACTTAGTTGCATTTTTTTTTTATATTTTCAGTTGTTAACTAATTAAGCATTTAAACTTTTATTTCTCTTTTCATTTTCAAGAATAAGAAGTCTGAGCCTTTGAAAATGTCAGTAATTGCATATTTGAATGAAAAAAAATCTATCGTTTTATCCATGAAAATTTGTTTAATTTCAGAAACATTTTAATTTTTCTTGCAATGTTTGGAAATCTTACCAGCCTTTGAAATTTGATAAATTATTTAACCTGATTTTTTTTTTTTTTTTTTTTTGCTGCTAGTCGAGTCCCATGTAGCATTTTGATAGAAAAACTACGTAAGTGCCACGCTGTTGGAAAAAAATTATTTTCGAGTGGATCGTATCTAATATTAGCTATTTCTCTTGCGAAAATGATAAAGCAACTCGAAGAAACGGTTTTCAACAGTTTTCCCACGTCGCAAACCACTTGAGTTCCGAAAGGACAATTTTCCGCCGATAATATTGATAACACAGGAGGAATAAAAAAAGTCGCTTCACTTAGGTATCGAGATGAGTAATTTGTTACCATTTCCCTCATGTTTTCGAGCTAATAAGGTTGATATGCTCACCATTCAACTATCATCTCGCTCTTTCTCGTTTCTCACTACGGAAGAAACTCATCTTAATCTTCCAAGTTTATTTTACGATTTTATTGCAAGAAATTCTAGAAAGGTCTTATATTTTGAATTGGAAAAACAATTAATATTGAGCTTTTGAATAAGAAAAACTAGGACAGATTTGATTCTGTTTCATCAGTATCGTCATCAGTAATTCTTATGGTTTGGTGATACTTGGGTATACAGTACATAAGCAAATGTACTGTACTTTCTGAAAAAGCGTAGAAAGGAAGGCCCATTCATTTGCACGTACATAAGTAGTTTTAAATAACTTGACTTTAAGATTTGTTAACCATGAATAAATAAAGATACAAGATTTAATAACGGGAAAAGGAAACGTTTTCAAGCAGCACGAATTAGAATTAAATATATTTTAAAACATTCAAAAAATAAAATAATAATAATAATAATAAATATAAGAATAGAAAATCCCGTCAATAAATCAAAAGTCAAAAAAAAATTAAATTGCTTGTTGAAAATATAAATCCGGTGTAGCGAATAACATGGAATTATATTTGGTTATAATAAACGATACAAATAAAGTAAATATTAAATATGCTCAAAATATAACAAGATAACTCTTCTTCACGCGTGGCTGCCATCTAGATGTCGAAAAAGTAACTGAGCTACAAGAAAAGCAAAGTACACATCAGAAATATCTTTTTGCAGGTTTTATGTGATGTTTCGAAACAGGCTTACATCTCAAAATCACTGTCTTAAATTGAATTAAATTAAATTTATTACAAATTGAATTAAATGTATTATATAATCATAACGAATACAGTATAAAGAAGAAAATGTCATTTTGGCGTATTTACATTATTTGAAAATTTTCGCATTAGATTTCTTCAAATGTTCCGATTCACTACTGATTTTCCCGTGAAGTTTTTTTTTTTTTCATATATTTATATCCAAGTTCCCTAAAGAACAAATAATCGCTAATTAAGCGTATAGTATCATAATTATTGGTGGATCTGATAACAAAGGAGGAATAAAATTAAACTGGATCAAAATGATAAAATTTTTGGATGAAATTGAATGTATATAAGACAAAGAAATGAACAAAACCAACGTAGAAGAAAGCCTACCAATATAATCACCAACATCTCAAGTTGACAGTAAGGGGAAAGCTACGCGATGCTTCATTGCGTTAAGTTAAATAATTCATAATACAGGGTGGCCCAGCGGGTAATGTTTGAAAAACAAAATATAATAGATGGCGCTAGCTGAGAGAAAGTGAGACCAAACTTGGTGCGCATGAGCGGGAAATTGTATAGGTGTGTGTTTCGTTAGTTAGCGGTGAGTTTAAGTGCGTTGTTCAGTTGTGATTGTCTCAAGCGAAAATGAATAAAGATTGTACAGATATTCGAGTGTTTACTGTGCTTGAAATGCCATGAAAATGTTAAGACAGTGCAACGGGCATGGCAAGCGGAGTTTCAAAACAAGAACTGGCCTGACAAAAGGACTACAGTCCACACGATTGATTGCGAAGTCTGCTCATGCGTGTTGGGTGGATTCCAGAACCGCCTCATTGCTGTCCTTGTTAAAGAAGGCGGTCACTTCGAACCCCTTTATCAATAATTGCCTACCATGTAATTTCAATATATATCATTAAAATCTTTTCATCGCTCTTATTTGTTTTAAAATTCCGATTCGTTTCAACATTACCCGCTGGGCCACCCTGTATGATCTCAATGCATTTAATAGTTAAACGGGAGAATTAATCGATATTCTGCAGTTGTATATTTCAAACGCCTAGGGCTAATTAGAGTTATGGGTTCGCTAAAACATTGAAAAAGCTTGCTTTTGTATGATAAATCAAATGAGAAATGTAAAAATGATCATGAAAACCATCTTGATTTTGAAATTTCATTATAATTTATTTAGTCATTGCATTAAATGAA
This sequence comes from Araneus ventricosus, assembly GCA_013235015.1. NCBI lineage: Eukaryota > Metazoa > Arthropoda > Arachnida > Araneae > Araneidae > Araneus > Araneus ventricosus. The sequence goes on from BGPR01000218.1 coordinate 934,742, forward strand.
TTTGTATTTAATTTATTAAAAGTTCATACTTTATTTATGGGCCTTACTTTGGTACGTTAAACTGCAACTAAATTGTATGTAAAACTAAAAATGGGGCCACGAAAAATCTGATACTTTCGATTTTCAATTCGCAAGGGGAAATAAAAAAAATGGACATATAAAATAGAAAGAAAAAAAAAAAACCCAGATTAGCTTAGTTTTTGAATTCGGAAATATAAGTATGTGTTTAGCTGATGTCATCTTGTCTGCGTAAGCCATGATATTTGCACTAATGAAAGGATTTCAAGATGTAATTTATTTAGTAACATCTACATTCAAAACTGCAAAAATCATACAACAAATGTCTTCAAACAAAACCCTACAGATATTTACAGGTATTATAAATAATTATAACTTGTGGACTGAAGCTTACATGCTATGCAACGTTGTGACGAACATTTCTCTTCTTAATCGACAATCGAACTCTGGCTTATTTGCATGTTCAAACAGTTAAATAGAGAAAAAAAAATGTTATTGCACTCTACAAAAAACTACTTTGTTTGAACTTCATTTCAGGGAGGTTAAAGATATGAGTGAAAAGTGGAAAAACATAACTTTCTTTCAATGAAAAGAGGAAAGTGAGAGGGGAAGGCCTACTTTTGATTTCATTGAAATCCACAACCTCATAACTAGATATGGCATCAATTATTTTGTAAAATTTATTTAAGAAAAAAGCTGTACTTTTAAAGAGAAAATTTGGATTAGTATTGTTACGAAATTCGTTCGGTATGTGTACGGTGAAAATAGTCCAAAAAGCAGGATAACGGAGAAAGACGCTTTATTCACGAATATTCCGGAAAACACGAAGCTCAGGAAAGAAGAAAGACACCATTTGCATAAATTAGCATCACAAACAGACAACAATTCACTAATAAGAACATCAACAGCACATTTAATACCTCTCGGCGTCTAACAGCTTACTAGCTCGCACAGCGGATAAAACTCTAAAGAGGTCCAAAGGCGTTCGCTCTCCAAAGACGATCCAAGTCGATTCACGCGTTCAAAGTCCAAAGACGATTCAACACGTTCCAAATCGCTCAAACACTCACTATTGATCCGAGCACGGTCTGTTTATAGTCTCCCGATTGACCGTGACGTCACATGGAATCATCTGGATAAATCGGGATCTCGGCCCCTAATAGAGATATCAAGAAAATTCCAGTACTTTTGAGATCCCACATTTCGTCGCCAAAATGGTAGCGAAGGTCGGGGGTCAATGGCTACATTTTCCGGTATTCCCATACATGTAGAGCTCTCTTCCCAACCATAAGACTAACATTGCTGGGAAGCGACTCTCCCTGTTCGTAACAGTGTTGATCCCCTCTGACCGATCGAATCGCCGAAAACTTTTATCTTTACTTATAAAAATTATAACAAAAAAAGTTAAGCCTTAGCTTAATAAGTGGGAAATAATTTAAACTTTTGATCAGTTATTAATAATAACCAGTGGCGAATCGAGGGGAGGGGTTATCGGGCTGCAGTCCCCCCCCCAGAGCTAAACCAAAAATCTTGATTGAATTTAAAATCAATACAACTGTTTGATCTTAATTTTCATCTTTAAAAAATAGTAATAAAATCGTGACAACATTGCTTTCTGATTTGACAGGCTCGAAAACTTTCCACTTTTCTAGTCATTCCACTTGCACTTGTAGCGGTGGCGCGGTCGAAAACATTTTTTAGCTAGTTTTTTCATTGTATTTTTTATTACATTATCGAAAGTATTGTATTGTTCTTTATTATTCTTATTGTTAGGAGAGGAAAGCCTGTTAAGTTAAAGTGTTTTGGTTTACATAAGCCATGAGGTTTGACATTCGTCACTACGATAAAAAAATTTTATGGCCCCCCCCGGCCCCCCCCCCCCAGACCCGAATCCTGGATTCGCCACTGATAATAACCATGGTTAGCATTAATAATAACTGGCTATTACAAATACTAACCTGATCTTTTATTCGGTTATTAATAATCGTGGTTAGTTTATTAATGTAGTAATGCATTATTGTGATTACATGCAAATAAAAGTAATAAGCTTTATCTTTAGGAAGGGGTGTCTCAGAGCGAATTAACCAAATTTACACAGAAATTTATGATAAATCAATGAGCGGTTAACTAACAATTCGGGTAGCGAATATAGTCAATGAAACGGATTGTGTTCGTTAACTTTATCAACCATCATAATGAGTATAAAAATGTAATGCAAGTAATTCAGTTGGCGAATTGTCAAATTCATTGTGTGAACTTTTGGGTAACAACTGCCTAAACTGTCAAAATATTTACAGATACTAAATATTTGGATTTTTTTCTCATACGGCGAGGTCATACCTCCTACCATTCTGGATATCGCACCATCATTGTCGGCATGATTGTAGAGTGCTCCTGGGGCGATGGTCTACTGCCACCAGCAGCGCGACTCGTGAAGTGGGTGGCAAAGATTCTTCAAGCAGCAATAGGAAGAAAGAAAACTGGGCCAGCGAGACAGCAGGAGGCTGAAGGGGTAATCGGTGACCCCCTTGGAGGAAGTTTACGAAATACTGAGGACTATTTGTTATGCGTCAAGTATCGGAAAACAATTGACTTAATGACATTCTTTTAGGACATTTCTAAGGATATCAAGTTTACTAAAACTCAAGATATGTTGTTAGGAAAAATATCTTTATAAAATGTATTGCATCGTATTTTTCTCGAGCACCATCATATACGTGTAACTTATTTGTGTAAGATATTAAAATAAATCTGGCTTATCAAATGGTGGCGTTTTCAAATGTTTGAACGTATTCAAAATCTTACTTTTTAAAATTTAAAGTTGCTAGTGTTGACATCTTTTTAATTCATCCAAGGCCCCCCTTTTTTTTTTCTTTGTGCGCAGTGAATGAATCTAAATGTTCAAAATACATTCAGGAACTAAAAAGGCACCATTCATGTTATTGATTCTTTTAGCTTGAATGCTACAAAATAATAATTAAAGAAATTAAGGTAATCAGGTAATTTTCTGTAAAGAAACTTAGGTGGTAACAATTCGTCTCGTTGCGCCATAGTTTCCTGTATATTTTATATATAGTTTGTTTTTATATTTCAAAAACAAAAACTTATGTCAATACATTATTTTGTATTAAAAAAGCGTTGAGCGAGCAAATATTGTCACCTTTTTAATTTTGTAGACAACTACTTACAAAAATGGGAAATAAAAGGCAAAGTGTTTGAAGTAAGACCCACAGCCTTTCCTAGGTAACTGGATAACTTAGTGCAAAGCATCGTTATGCCATTATTCATTTAATACATGAATGAAAATATTTAAATCGATTTTTATATATAAAAGTATTTGTTGAATCAGTTCGTACTGTAGTTTTATACGAAGTGACTTAATGTTTATTTATGTTTTGATTGGATACAAAAGGTAATAAGAAGTGAAAAAATCATTTAATTAGTTGAAATTTTAGAGGGTTTAAAAATTGATAAATACACCTTTGATAATATACAAACACCTTTTCTGGGGACTTTGTTTGAAATCATTTTAACATTTGTTGAAAACATCCTGTAGTTTATTCGAGGGATAAAGGTTACATAACTCTGAGGAATTTAGTAATACCTTGTGCTCTTTTCTGAAACTCATCCCATCCTGAAACTACTGAATTAGTTCCTGTTGGATAGCGCAGGAATTTCGTAGCACTGAGGAAAAGTTCTTGCTAACAGCCGGTTTCCCTTTAGTTAACTTCTGTAAAAGTTTCTTTGAAATGAAACTTCAGTGATTAGAATTGTAAGTCGGGGAAAAAATAACTGGGACAGAAATCACAATGGAGAGAAGTACCAGCTTTTATGTAGTTGCTTCAGGTTAGTGTTCCTTGAACGTCGATATTCTACCGATACTATCGAAACCAACTCGATAGTATCGGGTTTTCGGAACTATCGACTGAAACAATCGATAGTATCGACTTTCTCAAAACTATCGATAGTTTTCTCCCGGGCAATACTATCGATAATAGGCGCCTTTTCAGTCGATAGTTTTAAAACTATCGACTAGCACTATCGATAGCATCGATAGTTTCTAAACTATCGACTGGAATAACACCTATCGATAGTATCGCCGGGGAGAAAACTATCGATAGTTGAACTATCGATGTTCAAGGAACACTACTTCAGGTATAGTAAGTCAAGTTGGAAGCTACGGACAACCACATCACCGATGGATGAGGTAATGGGTTTGTACGCGTATTATGGCTATAGAATAGAGCTGTATGGAATCCAACTATTTTTGTTTTAAATATAGAGTCATTATACAGAATATCAATTAATAGCGTTCGGAACCAAATTTATTTTAAATATATCAATTACATTTTAAATTCATTAGAATCATGTTCAGGATTATTGAACTAGGCGCAATGATACAATCATGTAGGTTTCTCCTTGGTTAAATAATTGTCTATTTTGAGTTTCGAGTTGGGAGACGTCACTTTTTCCGCACGTTAACAACGGGAAAAGTGACGTCTCCCAACCCAACCGGGGGTACCAGAATAGACCCCCCAATTATAGCAGCGAGGAGAGAGCGGAGCATGTCAAATGCTTGCGAAGAAATTTATGTTAGCACATACACACAAGCCAGTTAAGGCAACAATTATGTGTATCTTACTTTAATATGCGATTTAGTTTACGTTTCCTGATGTAATTTAAAAGATGTGAAAAAATTCTGCAAAAAAGATAAAATGCCGAAAATATCGACTGAAAGTATTAGGGAACAGGGTGTATGAAACAATATCAATGTATGGAACGTTTAATCATATGTCCCTTTTAATTTTAAAATAACCTACATTTTTCTACTTTATAATAAATTACACAAAATGAAATAAAATGATAAACGAGAAAAAAATTTCGTAGCCGACAGTTACCGATACAAATTTCACTCCGACAATATATTTCGACACATACCTCATTTTTTAGTTACTATTTACTAGCTAAAATTCATGTAATAACGGATTTCCAACTGCTTCAGTGAAAACATCAGTTTCAGATTAACACATGAGCCGTTATGGCTGCACACAAAATATCATCTGTGGCAGGCGAAATTGAGTCATAGATATATAAAAAATATGTATTATATGAAAAAATGGGATGATGTGCCGAAACGAATAAAATACGAAATATAATGGTAAAGGACTTCAAATAGAAAGAATTTTGTTTAATATTTAACCCCTTAACTGTGTATTTTTCTCAATTATCTAATTAGACGACACCTTCTGTTAATCTGTTTTTGTTTTATAAGATTAGAATTGCTAGAATTCGATGCACGTACGAGCAAATCAGTTTAGTGGTTGAAAAAGGAATATGAAAATGTTTATTTCAAAAATTATTCATTAAATTTTCTCAGAAATTTCATTTTGGTAAATATCAACACAACCATCAAGAAACATAAAACTTAATTTTAACTAACAAACGATAAATATGGATGAAGTTACCGTCTTTATGAAGCCAGATTGAGTAAAGCTTAACCCTTTGCACTCCGAAAGATAATAAGAGGTAAAATTATACGCGTGTGAATGTAAGGATTGATTTAGGAAGCAGAAAAATATTGTTATTAATTGGTTTCAATTCCTAAAAATTAATTTATGTTATTGCTATTATATGGATTTTATAATAAGCGCTTTCCAACAAGAATGTGTAAAAGATGCATCAATCAGAATGTCGAGACTGACTCGATATAAGAAAGCAAAGGGTTAATTTTACACTACCAGCTAATGTGTTAATATATAACGAGTAAACTAAGGCTGTCTTCATTCAATGGGTATTGACACTAATGTGCATGAGAAATTAGGTTCGTCGTGGTAAAATGTCGAATCCTTTTGTTCCTAATCGAAGCGATCTAAAAACAAAACCCTTCCATCGAATTCCTAGGAATGCAGTTCAAGTTGGAGAGAGACGGAATTAAAATGTGGGAGTGCTTTATTTGCCGTGGGCTTAGCAGCCATATAAGGAGGCCTTGATCTACTGGGTGTGGGAGCCAAGACACGTAGGCGCGATCCATATTACAGAACACGACGCGTCGTTGGCCTCTTGCTTGACAAATATTTCGGTATGAATTACTATCAGGATATTGGAGACAACTGCTGCAAATATAGTTTCTTTTTCTACAGAATTTACCTTCTTATAAACATCCTCGATGACATAACAGTCAGGTAAACAAGACAGTTATTGACCTTCTAAATCTAATTTTTAGAAAAATGAGCTTTTCCACCTCCTAGTTTCCGTTGCATAAGTCAGTTTATACAACAAAAGTAAACTAAATAAGAATGAAAGGATGTCAATAATTGTGTCAATTACTCATCCGTAGGCTGTAAATAATGTAATTTTACACTATTTATTCTCAATATATTGCAAAATACCTTCCAGGAATAACTTTTATGGAACCTTTTATTCATCTTCAAGTAGAGTTATTCAGGGAAAGATACAATGAATCACAACTTGAACTATTTTTTCCATCAATTAATAATCTAAATATTGCCTTAAGGCGATAGGTAACCGTCTTGTTTTCTTTATCTAAAACTGAAATGAGGTAAACAATTCGGAATTTTTCGAGCCGTTGTATATCTTAGTTTTAACGTTAGATTTCGTCAATTGAATAAAATTTACTACCCAACTTTAAATTCCGATTATCATCAGGTTAGATTTAGTGACGTAGTGTAGGGTAAGCAAGCGGATTATTGATGTTCCTGGGGCACTATGAAGCCATATTTTGAGTTTCACGTTCCTTTCACCCCGGGGGGGGGGCCGAAAAGGACGATGTCCTTCGCTGCGTCTCTAGTTAAATTTGCATTTTAAAATTTAATACTTAAATGTCTAATATCCCAATTTTTGATCGATACTAATTAGATGCCTCATTTGTTGTTTTGTAATCAAAATTCCATTCGTTATTGACGCCAACGTGTAAAACCATGTTAACACTTTGGAAGCTGGAAACGTAAAAATATGTTTTTCTCGAATTACCCAACATCAAAATTTTAATTCAAGAATTTGACTTGCATACTAGTTTAGACAAGTTGGACATGTTAATAGATGTCTGCACACTTATTCTTTTATGGCATAAACATCGTCTAGAGCAAGCACAGTTACGGTTTGTCTTTTTATTTGAGCTTGCATGTAATTCGTATCCCACACACAATGAGTTAAATAAAAGTATACTTGACAACTTCTCGCGCTTCAGCGAATAAAACCCAACTCGCTAAAAATGCATTAAGGATTTATAAACATTTCAGAAATACTTGCACTTGATTAACTATTGAATTCATTATGTCCGAAATTTGTGTATAAAACGATCTTAAAACATTTGATATTTTTGTACGCTAAGGATCATTCTGAAAGTTTTTTGAGCTCTACAATGTCTGGATTGCCTACTAAAACTGGCGAGAACCGAGTTTGATCGCAATAAAACAAACACTCGTTTTACAAGGCTCTCGAAGTTGAAATCCTGTATCGATTCTGTCCCGAAATATTGCCAAAAGCCCCTCGGAATTGTTTAATCCTTTGAGGACGGCACACAGAAGACTTGCGGTTCCGTCTGGCCGACTTTTCCCAACGCACTTGGTTGCTCATGGGATCTATTCTGGTACCCCCAGTTGGGTTGGGAGACGTCGCTTTTTCCGCAGGATAACAACGGGAAAAGTGACGTCTCCCACCCCAACTGGGGGTACCAGAATAGACCCGCATGGCTGGCGAACTTTTCTAGTTAAGCCTAATTGCACTAAAGCGCCTATCACGTCGACGTGACAGTCGGTAGCTAAAAGCCTTATTTGTGACAGTCGGGAGAGAATGTTTCAAGTAGCTGGGACGCCCGCGTGACAGTCGTCCTCAAAGGGTTAACCCTCTTGTTAGGGATGACGTAGAAACTGTGCTTCAATTTATTCCATACGAATTCGCGAGCGACTCTGTTACAGCATCGCATATAAATAGTAACTTGCGTTGGAGCCAAAGTACATAGATATACAAAAGCATGGTATGTTGATGGTATTCGAAATCGTCACTGGGCGTTCTGGCAGGAATTCCCCCACTCTACCTTTCTGCCAATGCAGAATTTCAGGTCTGGGTTTGCCGGTCCTCCGAGCTCGGTCGTGTTCTGGATGTCGGTGAACTTGATCATTTTGTTAAATTGTCTAGTGACCCAATAGAGTTTAGAATAATTGACATTAAACCACAAATTGCGAATAGTCAATTCGAGGTGTACACGGATGGATCCAGGATCAGAGACGATTGTGGGCTCTCGGCGTGCATTCTCAAAAATGAACATCCCTTTAAGACTTTAAAATTCAAACTAAGCAAGAATAATACCGTTTTCCAGGCAGAGCTGGCGGCGATTAATTTCGCTGTCCGCCGGGCTCAAGAAAACGGTTTCAAAATTGATATATACACCGACAGTTAGTCCTCGATAGAGGCTCTGGGGAGAGCCAGGCCTAGGTCTGCATTTGTAATAGAGGCGAAAAAGAACTTATATTTGGCTGGTAACTCGGTTGGGCTCACCTGGGTCAAAGCATATGTCAGCGACCCGGGTAATGAGATCGCTGATCACCATGTAAAATTGGTCAACTGATGGCGAGAACATGGATGTCCAAACCCCGGAAAATTATGACTCAGAATCGGGGACGAGGGACAGAAGTTTCGTACCTTGCGCAAGTAAAAAGTTACTAGTCCACAACAAATGCTTAGTTTACTTTTTAACGAGTCACGGTCCGTTCCCCCGCTACCTGCACAGATTCAAAAAACTAAACTCGCCACTTTGTAGTCGACCAGGTTACGCGGATCATTACGTTTATCTTTGTCCGCCGACTACGAAATTTATTGAAAAATAGGGAGTGCATTTTGCGACTTGAAAAGATCTTCAGATTCTGTGGAGACATGTGCAATAGGCTTAATCAGCACCGAGTCTAGGGACGTGATTGGAGTGTTCCGGTTTCTGGAAATTTTTATTTTAAATTATCTTGTCCATCGTAATTTGTTCGTTAGATCGCTTGTGGGCATCTGTACGGCTTTTGTAATGCTTATTGTCTCTCGATTTTTGTTTAACCCTTTGAGTACTGAATTATTTGAAGATTTTTATGCCCACGGAACGGATTTAATTTGTCGCTATATGGATTAATATGTAAAAGTAATACATTTTATTTGGAATATACTTATATTGGTGATATATATTTTTGAAACAGCATTTTAGTTACAAAATGTAAATATATAAATGAAACAAAATAAATATTTATATAGAACAAGAACCAACTTAAAGTCTAATAATTTTGCACCATGTGGTATTTTTCAAAACATGTCGGTAAACACTGGCAGGGTTGCCGCAAACATCAACGCCTGCTTCTTAAATTCAGATGACGAGTCAGACTCGTCCACCGTAACTTCGCCCAAGTAAGCAGATGACGAGTCTCACTCGTCAAATGTACCCGAAGGGTTAACTGTTTGATTTTAAATGCTATTTTTAAAAATTTCATCTTAAATTTTATTTGTGTTTTTAAGTTAAGCTTTTTGCTCTTTGTCTTTGTTTCGTGTTTTTGCTCTTAATCTTTGTCTGAGTTCATTCTTGTAAACAACGATTTTTTTAAAAATCTTCTGTTCACCGTTTGGGGTTTCTTTGTAAATTCTTTAGCGTTATTTTTTAATGTAGTTATTTTCTTTCGTTTTATGTTTCCCCTCCGGCCTGTGGAAGGCTCTTTGGTAGGCTGAGCCGGGGAGGGTTGTAAAATTCGAAATCGCTAAAAATAGCGTAGCATGCATATTTCCCACCTTTGCTGTTAAACGCGCACAAATATAAAGCTGAATTTTGGGATAAAAACGTTTGTTGGAGTTTCGAACACATTTAGTGCTATCGTTGATGCTTATTGCTTGCAACACTTCTTACAATGTTGCAGCATCCGTTACGCCTTAATATTTTCCTCTTGTTTTGCGTGCGACAGAAACTTGTGGCGACAGTACAAAATCCTATAGTCCAACTTTAATTCTCAATTTGTTTTAAAATTTGGACCTTTATCTTCCAAACACCTCGTTCATTTCGATGTCTAGAAAATTTAGAAATTATAAACTGAACACGAAGGCGAATAACCATCTCCTCAACCCTAAACTGGAATCTAAGGTACACGTCCAGAAGGGTGAATTTTTTATTGAAATGAATGAAACGTTAATGGGCAAAATTAATGGCTACAGGAAGGTTCAATCGAAGATCCTTAAGGGAAATCCAATTTTCGCCTTTTTCCGAATCATTTGGCAAACGGGGTATTCAAGAAATCCGTTTGAGCTTTGTCAACTGCTTTACGGGTCTATTCTGGTACCCCCGGTTGGGTTGGGAGACGTTACTTTTTCCGCACGTTAACAACGGGAAAAGTGACGTCGCCTAACCCAACCGGGGGTACCAGAATAGACCCCTTCATCACAAGTAGTTAATGAAGAGTGAAGATTTCATTAAACTAGTTTAGGACAGAAAAAAAATACCCTCGAGTTTTAAATATTTTCAGACTAATAATGCGAAGCAATTGTTCAAAGCAGTTACGACACATAAATGGAAAGATTTCTTTCCGGTTACGGCTCTTATACAGGAACTGTAGCGAACTTGACGGCGTTTAAACCGATTTAACACTTTCATCCATCATCTGTAAACCAATGCAATTTTCTTAATCTTAATATAAATAAAAGTCATTGTGGGTATGTGGGTGGGTATGTGGGTGGGTATGTATGTGGCTATGTTCCACATCTCCTAAACTAAATGGACGGTTTTCAACCAAATTTTGTACAATTTATTATTTAAGAGAAGGGGAAGACACTTATGAACTTTTCCAAGTCCCAAAGTTAATTAAACAGTCAGTTAATTAGAAAATAAACGGGAAATCGTTTTCCGCCGTAATCTCTCATGTTGGAGCAAACTGTCCACAAAAAAATATTTTATACCATCTTAAAGTTCAAATTTTTTACCTTTCAATGATACTAATTTTATTTCTCTGACATTTTCCCTTCGATTGTTATTAATTTTAAAAGTTCCAAAACTTTAAAATGCGTGCAGACGATTTTGAAATAACGAATATTTATATTACCCGTTGCTAGGCAACGGTTAGACTTTGAACTAATTCACCTTTATTTCCAGCTTGGCGTTTGATACAGTTGCCAAATAGATTTTAAGGATTGCTTAAATCGAAGGTTACCGAAAACGGCCTATGAATCCAAAATAAACAAAAAACCAGGATCGTCCATTGACGCATAGACAAGTGATATGGTTGTCAGAGCTTATAATAGGAAGGTATATTTGTCTTATGTATTCTTTTAAACAGTAGAAGCAGATGACATATAGCATGGTGGATGATATATTCCAAAGAGCAGATGATACCATTGAGTACAATGATGTAATTTACAGTAACAGAGAATTAAATTACGTCCAATTATGTATTATCAAACTGTCAGAACTTTGACTTCCCTTTCTATATATAACGAAACATTTACATTCGTAAATTTAAAAAAAGTAGCAATTCAAATTCTTCGCGCACGAAGTCGCGGGTAACAGCTAGTTCTATATAAAAACCGATGAAATTTGCGATACGATTTGGTTTTAATTTCAGAAAGCCAATCTTTATTCCGGATTATTTTACAGACTTGGCAATACTGATTAGGATATTTATAATCTCGCGTATTTAGACACTTCACAAGTGCAAAATGAAAGTTCCGTTGACTAATTCAATCTTAACCATTTGAACACGTATGCAAAGAAAACTCTAGACCCATTTATTCGGAGCGGCTACTTGACCATCATCCATCTCGCATGCAACCACGGGCTTACACTCTCGGCCTATACCTCTCACCAGTAAATTCCTCGCTCGCTCGCAAGGGCTGCACCAGGTACATGGGTCACTCATTTTTTTTCAAGTTTTGTACATTTGTAGTAGTGCCTTAGGACAATACAACATTCAAGCCACAAGTTCTACAACTCAGTAATTTTCCGAGAAAATTGATCGAATTAATTGACATTAGCTGACAGAATATCAACCAGTTCGCTGCAAATTTAGACCGAGATGGTGGTGGTTAGCGTCAGAGCTTCGTAATTGTTTGGATCGCCAATCGAGTCCCACACTGAACTTTTTTTCAACCTATCATTTAAATATTTTATAACGAATAATTACGTTTATGTGCATGGATATTTATTGAACTTTCAACAGCGTTTGGTAATTCTGCTAATTGTTTTGCAAGATAAAAATTTTTTTATTATAATTTTATTCATCACATTATAAGCCGCCATCTCATTAGCACAGAGTGAAGCGAATTGGTCGATATTTATCCATCACATTATATGAATCGTAATTAAGTTATAATAAAAAGTAAGTTTTTATTTTACGAAAAAATAGAATTACTAAATGCTGTTGAAAGTTCAATAAATATCCATGCGTATAAGCGATATTATTCGTTATAAAATATTTAAATGGTATTTAAAAAAATGTTCGTTGTGAGACTCGATTCGGAAATTACGGAGCTCTGAAACTAACCACTAGACCGCAGTCATTTCGGCTAACTTGCAGCGAAATGTTCGATATTCTATCCGCTAAAGTCTTCGATTGATTTTCTCAAAAATTACAGTTGAACTTGCGACTTGCATGTTGTATTGTCCTAAGGCACTGCTACCAATGTACAGAATTTGAAAAAAATCGATGATCCATGTACCTGGTGTTGCCCTTGTCAATCAGTGCCGCCTAATCTCTTCCGCAACTAGGGTTGCCCTCTGATCCATTCACCGCCTGGCCATTTACCCGAATCAATCTCCGCTCTACAAGTTAAGCAAATACATGGCGAATTTTAATAGATATCTTCTGAGCAACATACGACATTGTTAATGCCAATCAATTACCGCTGGGTCTCTTCATCGTCCTCTATAGCGATTTGAAAAGCAAAACTTCAAAAATCCTTCGAGACATTCTTATATCGAAGACTGGTTTGAATATTAGCGAAAATACTAATTTCTTGGTTAATAATTTTGATTAGCAAAGAAATATCCTTTCTCTCCGCAGCATCATTTTCTTATTGCTTTGTGTATATCCTTCCAGACGAAAGCTTACTGAAGCGTAGTGTTGGGGGAGCAGTCACACCGCCAATTGCTGTCATCTACGACTTTTTCAAGACTGATTTTTTTTAAAATTTCCGTTCAATTGTTTTGAATGCACTTGGATGACCCGTCAGTCATGAAAGGGTTACATTACGGACCATCTTTAAGAAATATTTTTTTGAAAGAATAGTAATAACTGCCCTCGGTTTTAAAAAGGAACAATTTTTGCAAACTATAAGTAACTGTACCGATATTTAAGAAATATGGCACACCTGCATGTAAATACAATACAAACATTCATCGATTTTCCCATATGCCGATCTACTGCTTTATGCTTGCGTGTTTTAGATTGTCTGAAGGTTTCTGCCTAAAAAATGTTACAAGACTATCCAGCACAGGAAAATAACAGGTTATTACACGACATAGATTTATGCAGTTTCACTAGAGCACTATGAACAAGACTTAAAACTTATTTTGAAAATAAGGAAAGAAAAATGCTGCGAGAATTGCTAAAGATATTAACTTGCATGTCTAAGGAAATGCGATATTGCTAAAATTCATATGGAAGATAAAGTAAACGAATACCCAATTCCGCAGCTATTCAGCAGGTTGTTTTAAGAATAAATGGGCTACAGAAATAAAAAGATCGCGGAAGCACAAATTTATATGCCTTCCCCAATAAAGTAATTTCGAACATTTTGTAATCTAGCCAAAATGTTTATTTATTCAAAGAAAGCACACTACAGAGATGACTCCATTTACAGAGTGCATGATGAAAGCATACAAAATCACAAGTCACAAAGTGAATTAAAACACACACACACACACACACACAAAAAGTAACTGCAGAGAATACAACAGTTCCAAGCTCAAAACCTCATCAATTATAAAAAAGTAAACGCATAAATGTTTTAAAATGAAACCATGCAATTACAAAAGCACCAAAAACACACCGAGGCCCCAAAAGTCCAAGCCGCACACCGTCAAAATAGAATTATGGGGAAAAAAATCACACAATATTTTTTTAAAAATGTAGAACACCAAATAAAAAAACACTAAAAAAAAAGCAAGGGTCAAAAAATTCAAACACACACAAACACTAGATCAACGCACAAAAATCTTAACATGTATAGTCAAGTGTAAGAAAAGAAAAAGCAATCAGGTCATGTATATAAAAGTCGTAAACAATTCGATTTAAAAACAGTAGGAGACATATGATAAATGTCCAGTTCACCAGAGATCTTGTTAAAAGTCTTATAAAATTTATACAACGAGAACCTGTCAATATACTTAAATCTAGAATACACATTAGGAAACGAACCCTGGTTCCTCAAAGATCTGGCAGGCACAGCGAAATTTATAGCGCTCAGTATATCAGTACAATCGATCGAACCATTTATTACCTTGTAGAAGAAAAGAACACAAGAAACATCTCGTCTGGAACACAAACTAGGTATATTAAACATATGACGTCGATAGGAAGAAGATACATCTTGTAAGTAAATTCCATTTTTCTTGTAAAGCAAATATCGCAAGAAGTTGTTTTGAATTCGTTCAATAATTTCAATTTTATTACGGTAAATGGGATCCCAAATGATACTACAATATTCCAGACTGGATCGTACATGAGCGTAGTATAAAACCTTCAGGGCAATTTCACTCGAAAATTCCTTAGTTTTGCGTTTAAGAAAGTTTTGCGTTTCATGTATTTGTAAATTAATAAGTTTAATTTAATCTAAATCTTCTGATAAAATTCAGTCTTGATAAAAAAATTTCAACTTCCAGGAATAAAATCAGACTGAACGTTGCTTTTCAATATCAAAAATAAACATTTTCAGAAAATCACCAACCCTGGATAAGTTTTCTGCAATGTTTCGATGAACAATACATTTTTCAATAGTAAGCCAACATTACGGAAAATCATTGATCTTTTCGATCGAAACAAGACAAGGATGCATTTCATTTTTTACCAAAATTTAAATTTTTCTAAATTTACGCGGAAATAATTTCCCTGCATGCATGTTTATTTTAATCTTATACTGGATGACTTCATTTTTCAGCCACAATCATTTAAATCTAGAGACGGCCAGAAATTTGAATTGAAATTTTTAAAAATCAAAGTTAAGAACTAATTGCTTAATTAAAAACTTCCGCAATGAAGACTTGCCAACTTCATTTAAAATTAGATTCCATTTTTTATGTGAAATATTAAATTCTAACCAAAATAATCAAGAATGAAAGCAAGGCAAATATGCATCACTTACATTCTTGCTGATTTTTAAGATCGGGATTAAAAGTTGAAGCACCACTCGATCTCAAGGCACATACTTTCAATGGTTATAATTGGACAACTGATTAAACATGAACACCCTAATCTTCGATCAAATGTATACACCGACAGGAAATTTGCCTTGGTCGATGAATGAATAAGATCACGTTCTCGTGAACCATTCTACGCAAAAGAAATTCCTCAGAATCGGAACATTAATTGCTGCCTTAATAGATACTCGTCAAGTTGAAACGTTCCAGTACACACTCTAGCGTATATTACCTCGTCTGAAGATTAGAACGTTTCATCGCTTTAGATTTTGGGTATAGAATTTCAAGCTACAAGTAATATTCAAACGAAAATATAAAAGATGCCAAATTGTCAGCAGGTATAATTCATTTTTAAAACGCAAAACAGTGTTAACATAAAATGGTTAATAAAATGTCGATTTCCTTTCAGTTTAGACTTGAGAAGTTTGGCATAACCAACTCCTTGGGAAGGAAGGGCCATTAGAACTCGAGAACCAGCAAGAGCAACATAATGGTGCAAACCATTTCTATCCACTTCTCGGATGAATGCATGGACATTGACAGATCCTGTAAATGCCAAACACGTTTGAGTTTACGCATTTCAAAACATTTAAGGAAATTCCTTCACATGCAGATGTTCGTTTACTGATAATATTTAGAGACATTTTTACATCTATTTACATAACATGGAACATGCACCACTGCTATAGATTGCAATAATATTCTCCAGCAGTCTCACGATGAACGATTAAATACCTCGTACATAAACAATACACATTTCCATCTTGTTTTACAAAAAAAAAAAAAATGCAAGTTTTATGTAATCGTACTCATTAGCCTCAGACTAAACAAAGATAAAATAACATTGGCACTGAAATTTAAAAGAACGATATAAATTTGTAATACGATGCTCAGGATAAGCATCTACATATGCGCGCGGAGGGATATTTCTTAAAAAAAACTTCAGTGTTCACGGAATTGCACCTTTCTAAAGATTAAAATTTATATGAAAACTGCTTTCTCGGAAATATTCTCTATAAACGATCTCGAATATCCTTTATAAAGTTGTAAATAAGATTTTGCTTGCCTTTTCTGTTGCAAAGATGATTTAAGGCTCCAGGAAAACCAATCGACTCGATTTTAAAATCAAAATTTTCCGAAAACAGATTTGTGTGTAGTTCGCGTTAAGGTGCGAGTGTTTAAGTAATAGCTCTGTATTATAACCAGAAATAAACATCTGCTTATATTAGAAGATTCAGTAGCAGAATTCCGAGGATGTTAATAAGCTCGTCACGACGCAATAAATTCACCTACCCTCTTTTCACAGAGAACCTTCAATAATTACTGGCAATTCAACAGGTTTCCGACTGGCTATGGACTTTGATGCTAATCTGAAGAGGCGACTTAACTGGAACCCATTCTAATTGGTTGCATATTAGATGTTATTTCGATTCATGATTAATAGATCTTTTCATGTTCTGTGGTTTCACGTATACACGTTTCGTAAAGCTAGAATTAGAGCTACATGGCAGCACCGTCATCTAGATCGTACAGGTCTATTATAGTCTCGAGATGTTATGATAACAAATCTAGACGCTAAAAGTAACTTCATAATTTTAGGCAAGTTTATATGTCGAGTTTCATCACCCAGTAAATTTAGCTTCTATAGACCAGATGCAGAAACAAAGTGGTTCTTTTTCAGACATTGGTAAATGGGAACGCTGGGCAATGCAACTTAACTGGTTTGCACGTACACCGTACGTGCATCGAATTATCGTAATTTTAAACTTTCCTAAAGCAGTCATTCACAGAGGTTGCAATTCGATGTAAAAATTAGCTGATTGTTTTTCGATTCCGCTAGTCTTAGGCTCTCAATTGAATTAAGATGACAACGCGCTCCTTAATGGTGTCCACGTTAACAGATCCAGATGCTCCTTTATGCCGATACAACTTTAAATTTGCCCATTTGGGAATCCAGAACAAATAAAATAAGCTCTCCTGTTTGCAAAACAAGCCATTCCAGTTCTCCATAATCTTGGATTACTTGATATTTTTGGAACAAACCGTTAGAATCATCGTACCTGTAACGAAGATCAAAAGAAGTTGAAAGCAATTCAAAAACTTATTACTATGCGTGATGGTCTCGATACGTTCGTAGACAAAGCGGTATATGCCTATATATTTGCCGGGACAAAGCGCGATATCTCGTCCAAGTTCGCGACAGGCCAAAATGTAAAGCGGCGTATGCCGTGCATTTTTGTACACGAAATGGTGTCGAGTAGCTTAAGCGTCTCGGCAAATAACACAAGTTAGGTTTCCGCAAACGTGTTAAGGAATATCCGAATTCTTAAACAATTTCAGCGCGATCACTTTCCTGTCCGTTTGTTGACTTTTACGATGAGACGTTACACTAAATTCGGATAATTATGGATGCAAGCAGAAAAAGATTTAAGATGCAATTTAAATTTATCCTAATATTCAGAAAAGACCTGCATATCGGTTTGTTATATTGTCGAGCATCATATCCGATTATGGAACATTAAATTAAAATACGATTTATAATTTTATTTTTTTTTCACAAGTAGTTATTGGCAATCGATTTTTTCTGCTCAAGTTAAGCTATGAAGCAAAGTAAGCTTACCTGTAAATCACAAGCCGAGGTTCATTTTGAACCATTGGTATTTTGCCTTCAGCTATCGCTAGAAATATGAATGACGAATATTCAGTTGCGTAGCTCATCAAGAGAACAGACTCGGCATATGTAGAAGCAATGATTTGCCCAGGACTGGAAAATGTAGACCCTTCCGAATTCCAGAAGTAGACGTCTACTGTATTTTCACCGTCAACGTATATGTCCCTCATACTCAAATTTTCGGCTACTACTATTGCCAGTATAATATCCTCACCAGCTCTAAGCACAGAAGCCTAGAAAGATGAAATGCGAATGAATTTTACATCTCGATTCGGTTGACCTTATTCAAATACGATACATAGTATTTCACTGAATCATCATCTAAACAATCGTTAGGTTTGTTAGTACATTAAAATGCATCAAGTTTAGCATTTGAATAAAACGCATCCTAACCAGTTGAATTAGATTTTAATCCAAAGTGCACGTACGCAGGACCGATATTTTCGAAAATTATAAAAAAACTTCGAAACTTTTTTTACTGAACTGAGAAACAAACCGATCTTGGATTCCACTTTTGATAAACAGAAATGGGCTAATC
>BGPR01000219.1:0-64560 GCA_013235015.1 Araneus ventricosus
TCAAAAATCTTTTATCAAAATAAAAGTTTTCTTCTTTTATTCTGAAATATTTTAAAAAAACATACTTTTTTCAAAATAAGAGACATTTCTCGTCTGTGTCAGTTAGTTTCTTTCTGAATAAATCGTTGCAGGGGACAGTTTTTGAATTTGGATCAAATATTCATTAGACAGTGTTGATGTTTACTTTAGATCAATTTTTTCCAAACAATAAATAATATTTTAATTATTCTAAAGTTTTGTTTTATTAAGATTTATGAAAATTGGTTATAGTTATTTTTTAAAGAATATTTTACAGATTTCCGAAATTTAGAAAAGCATCTTCTTCAATAATATATTTATAAACTTTAATTTAGCGATATTTTTCTTAAATTTGAGTCAGTAACTTCCTTCTTTGATTTTAATTAATTGATATAGTACTTTCTATTGATAAATAAAATTAAAATTATTTTCATTACACCATTAACTTTATTATTCATCATATGTCTTTTACATTGCTGTAATAAGTCGGTTACCAAGGGTATATTGTACAAATTTAAAAAGCAATATATTTTTAAAAGTAAAAAGTAAATTTATCAAATATATATTCTTTCTGTTTTCAGCTTCTTGAAATTTAGAAAAGTATCCTCTTAAGTAATACATTTCTAAATTTAATTTAGGGATATTTTTCTAAATACAGAGTAAGTAACTGACGGCTTATTTTTCTTTGATTTTAATTAATTGATACACTACTCCGCACTGATAAAATAAAATTCAAATTACTTTAATTGTATATTTAAGTTCTTATTTATTTGCCTTTTACAATGCTACAGGAAGCCCTTTACTAAATACGTTTATTATAAAATAAAATAAATTTCATTCTCTAAATTAAGTGCCTGGATTTGTCATCAAATCCTTTCAATCCACAAAGATGCAACCTCGGACAGAAACCTTATCTATACTTATTGATGACTAAACCGTCGGAAAGGACAGAAATCTGAAAAAGCACTTCAAAAAGCAATGCAATATCAGCAGAATACCTACAACAATGAAGCCACGAACCATTAATTTTAATTAAATGGAAGCCATCATCGTTATTTATGCCAGCTAACCAACCAAGACAGTAGCTAGTATACCTACCAACTTCGTTGCAACCTTCTTTCACTGATCCCATGGGACAAATACCCAAACAACGAATGGACTTAGGAAAGTACAAATGACAAAAATCCATCCATTTTCACGACTGAAAAGGACGATTTTATTTCCTTCCCTAAACATAGATTAGCTGGTTGTATTTCTTGGAACATTTATTTTCCAACCTTAGGGCTCCCACAATTCCTCAACCGATTCAATGAAATCAGACAGCTTCCATCGTACTGGGTCGTCAAAGGCATAAATTCCCCGGGTGACGTCACGAGGCCACGTGATGCGGGTGACAGCTAAGAATGGAAATAATTCTGGAGAGGGAGAGAAATGCTAAATTGTGTTTTCTTCCTCGAAACTAAAAAGTAATCTGTTAGAAAGTAAAAGACTTTTCCTTTGTCGTTTCTGTCTTTGTCAAAAACGGTGACATTTGACAGTTGATAAGGAGACAGGAGGACGTTTTAGTGTTTTTATTAGAAGTGAAATAAGTTACGCGTGAAGCTAGATGTTCTGATTTCATTCTTTTAAATCCATGAACCGTTTCATCTTCGGATTAACTTTGATACTAACGTTTTTACTTTCTCGTATACGAAGTTTTCAAAGACAAGGTATTGTAATTGTCAAAAAATTTTGATGTATCTCGATGCTTTCAGACATCCTTGAGTCTTTAAAAAACATTTTTGGAATTATTTCTGCCTGTCTATGAACATGATAACTCAGAAATGATTTTAGCTAGATGGATGACATTTGGCATGTGGTCTTTACACCAAATTTGTAGATTTCTCTCAAGTTTTAGACGAAATTCGTCAACGTAAAATCTGTCTGTATATCTCTCCGCGTGCATGTGAACCCGATAACTCAAAAACTTTTAAAAAATGAATAAACTGGAACTAACTAAATGAATTAAAATTTAAACAGAAAATAATAAACTGGATGAATAAAATTTGATACACAGTCCTGTGCCTTGGTTTGACAAGGTTCTAACTGCATCCAGGTCAGTTTTGAGAAAAACGAGTTTCAAGTTTAGCAATGTACTCTGGCTTTTGAGATATAGATAATGCTCCTAAATAGAAAGCACATCTATTTTCTCTCCCTTCACAAAAAGTACTTAAAGGAAAACTTCCTTCTCGATTTTCACTGCCTTTGTCGCTGGATAAATCAGGCAAACTTTCTAGCTCTCACCACTCATTTTCACTCCAAGTTTTTATACAAATTCATCCAATTTGAGACCAATTATCTTAAAATTATTTAAGATAGAAGAAAAATAAAGGCATGCAGTTATAGGGAATTGTACACTCTTTAATGTGTTAAATCACATGTAGTTTGAAAACTGATTAGTTTTCGAGAAAAACTGAAAAAGGAGGATGAAATCCAAGATTGCGGCAAACTTTGAGACCCATTATATTGGAATCTATTAAAGCTAGAAGGAAAAAAGTATGTATTCGTAGGGAATTTTAAGCTCTTTAATTTATTAAATCAATTGTAATTTGAAAACTGAATAGTTTTCGAGATATTCAGGAAAAACTAAAAACGTGGGATGAAATCCAAGATGGCGGCGCGAGCTCCTCCCTAGGACCGG
Source organism: Araneus ventricosus (assembly GCA_013235015.1). Classification (NCBI taxonomy): domain Eukaryota; kingdom Metazoa; phylum Arthropoda; class Arachnida; order Araneae; family Araneidae; genus Araneus; species Araneus ventricosus. Next base: position 2,699 of record BGPR01000219.1, read on the forward strand.
GGACTTTTAGTATGTTCGTCAGGGGCCCCACGAACATGTGTACCAAATTTTCAAAACTATATGATTTAATGTTTTTCAACCCTCATTTTGGACCTTCGTTGACTGGACTAACCCCTTGCTATTCAAGGTAAAAACCTTGCCTTAAAGCGCACGGAAATGGGCTGACTCCACTGACAAGGATAATTGGACCCCCTACCACGCTTATCACAGAAGTGATTACAGAACCTCACCTTCCCTCAAAAAAAGCCAACCGCCTCAGACCGGCTTTCGTCAATATTAAGGCGAAATCGCCAGACTGCCTCGCTCGATGCGAGAGGGTGAAAGTTGATCCGGATTTTAAACATCCTGTATTTATTTATTATTTAAACGCGATTTTTTATTATATAAAAAATCCCAGGTAAAGATTTTATCTCAAAACTTCTTTCTTTTTGCATTCTTAATTGCTGATTTAATTTTAAATAAAAATGAGTCATTTAAATAATTATCGGCGGGAAGGGATAGATGTTTACCTCTCGTTAACGTGTAGCCCTGGACATAAAATGGCCTGAATTTGTACTCCTGCCGCTAATAGAAGGCTATTTACTTTCCTTTATACCGGGCGGGGTCTATAAGTGGATCGCCTTAATTGTGGTGCGGTTTAACAACATAGAAGTTTCCTTTCCAAAAATGTTGCCGAGTCCCATACCGCTTCAAGGCACGCTGTAATGGACAGCGGAGCTGGAGCCACTTATTAAGCTGGGCATTCACGAGAAAGAAAGGCTAAGCCATTTGCCCTAACAACTGGTTTGTATTGCACTCATTTTAGTGGAAAAACTATGCAAAACATTCACGGATGTTCCAAAGTTTGTTTTGAGACAAGGTTCGGAGTAGAAGAATTCTTCCCACCCACTCTCCTCTTACCCAACGAATCTTCTTTAGAGTTTCATTTCTAGCCGAGACGCGAGGTCCCAATTTAGGCAGATCCTTTGTTTTACCGTTACCCTCGCATCGAGGTCCCAAATTGGAATCGGCGAATGAAGTTTTGGATTTTGAGTTCGTTGGAATTCCGCCACTTCCAATTATTTGCTCCAAATTTCATAGGTTTTCTACCTTAACGATTGGTTTTTCCTTCCCGAGTTCCAAAAATTGCAAAATGGACCAACGGTGAATGGCCTGCTTTAGGTTAACTACCCCTTGCCGGCCCTTATTACTAGGAATCATTCGTGTTTGGACTCCTATTTCAGCTCAAAACCAATCAGTTTTCAAAAATTCAAATTTTAATTTTGCAGAAGTCACCTTTTAACATCAAACAGTATAAAAGTTTCAGCATTTTTGAGAATAAATTATTATAAACGCAAGAATATCAATGAAACTTAACTAAAATTCAATATTTATTTATTTACGCATAAATTTAAATTTAAAGAATCAAAATAAAATAGAATTTTAAAGTTATTCATTTTTAAGTAAAAGCCAGATTTAAAATAGAAAAAAAATTCATGGGAAAATAATTAGAAGCCAGGAATATCAAGGAAACTCAAATCAAATTCAGATTTAATTTATTTGCAAGTAAACTTAAACTTAAAAGAATCCAAATAAATTTTTAAGTTATTCGTTTTTAAGTAAAATTCAGATTTAAAGCAAAAAAATGCAGGGTAAATGATTATAAAGCCTAGAATATCGGTTAAAAGTGTATTTATTTGCAAAGAAATTTAAATTTGGAAAGCTACTGGTTTTTAAGTAAAATTCAGATTTTAAAAAAATTCAGGGAAATAGAACAAGAAATATGAATTAAACTCAAATAAAATTCAAAATTTGTCTATGTGCAAATAAATTTAAACTCAAACAAAACAAAATAAAATATAAAATTTATTTGTTTTTCAGTAAAATTCAGATTTAAAAACAAAATATTAATAGTAAATATAGCTATTTATATTAATTTTAGTCTTCTTGAGGGTCAACTGAAAATCTTCTTTTGCGCAGAAGTCCTCTTATAGCATGATACGGAAGCTTTCATGATTTACTACAACATAACTGTGAATGGCAGAATTTCAGGTTTTACACCAAACGATGCACCTACCTTCATCAAATCGAAAACGCAGAAAAAAAGTAATTTCGTTCGAGTCTGCATAAGTCCCCTTTTAAAATCAAACGGTTCATATGAAAACGTACATAAGGAGGTTACACAAACATGCTAAATTATCATTAAAAGCATATTACGACTGTCGACCCTTAACAACAGCAAAATAGAAATATTACATTCCCACACACAACACTGCTAAGATACGTAATTGGTTAACTTTAATAATCATTTTCAGTAAACATATAACATTACACAATTCCATACAATATTAGAAAGAATTACATACCAAAATTGGTATATTCGTCTCAAAGCAAGTATGGTAAATTTCATATAATTTCATATACCAGAAATAAAAAAGACATCACTATTTACAAGCAAGTCATATTTCCTAGCCATATTTCCTATGTCGATGTTCTCTAGTCAATAAAAGCCTATTTTTTTCGATTTTGCAGAGAAATCAAAGGGGATCTTTTTGGTCGAGAGCTGTAAAGGCCAATTCGTTGTTAGATTCGTCTTAGGTATGCTTTATGCCGACGGATTTGCTTTATGATGATTCTGTGTTGCATTGCTCTGCAATTTCTTGCGTTGTAGCTCTTTTGTTAGTGCATAAAGTGCATGTCAATCGTCTGGGACCTCTTTCTTTCACTACTAGTTCCGTCCACTATCCTGATTTTCCCTCGAAGATTTTTGGCTTTGTTTCCATTCTTTGAAGACTTGGAACTCAGTTGTAAGATAAAAGCCTTGAAAATTAGCGGTTCCAGAAATATTGGAACTATCCCTTCTGGTGTCTACAATTATACTACATTCAAAGTCACTCAAGCCTCTTATTTTCTTCATGAGAAGCATTTTGATTTGCTCTTTTATCACCATGCTTTATACTTTTACAAATTAATAGAAATTTTATCCTTGACATATAAATATTTTACTCACCAAAAAAGATTTCATGCACTCACAATATGTTAAGCCCAGCTTGCCCTTCACTGGGCCTTGGATCATAAAACTTGAAACTAATCTCACCTTACCACCATGAACATGCAAATTGCATCGTTCATTGATGCTCCTGAATAGGAAAAACTTTTTAATGGCGAATTCCAGTTTATTACATCAGCGCATGTACTTCACGAGCGAGTCGAAGCTTGTGTATAATGAAACTGCGAGAGTTTCATTATATACAGCGATAGTTATAATATTTCAAATTTGTCATTTTCATTTTTATTTCAGAGCAATTTGAACATACTTAAAGTGCCAAATGTAGTAAGAAATAAGAGTCGCTTGCGGAAGTTAGCTAACCCTCCCTAAAGTAGACCCCCCAAAAAATCTAATGGTTCAAACCGCCGTAGATTGTTGTCATATTTTTTCGTTTCTAATATGGATGCTGTAACTAAAGGGGAAAAAATCTATGGATTGTAAAAGTAATATCCATGAGAATCCATTGAATTCTGGAAAAGGCTAAAGAACTCAAACATCTAAGAAAATTTGTTTTTCTAAAGTGCAAAAAAAAATTTCAATAGGAAATCATATGTATGTGCGAGTTCGAAATTACTGAATAAACGCCAGATCTCCTTCCAAGGGAAAAAATTCCAAACAAAGTAAAACAAAGCAAATCAAAACTTCTAGAAAAGCGAAAGCAATACAAAAACAAAGAATAAAACAGCTAACTTCCTTAACGGAAAAAGGAAGCAGACACTTAAAGTGAAATCGGACTATTTTCAACGCTTTGAATGGCCCTACTAGCTTTCTTGGCAGTCTAATAAATCATTGCCTGACGCCTTCCTTATTTTTCAATAAATAAATTCCATCACTGTGAAATGTTTATTACGATAATTATATATTTGTGAGGGGAGTATAATTATTTTATAAAAGGATGGTAATCAATCCGTCATCAATCTTAATAGTCTGCATCACGGCTATCCTAAAATGTACAGAAGTGGATTTTTTCGTTAAAGAAAATATAAGTACGGAGTAATTTTCATTTATCATTAAGAACCCCCACTACTGAATGGTCTTTCCAGAATAATCTACGGTGGCGTAGCAATGGGGGGGGGCAAGGGGGTATATAGATGTCCCAGGCGCCAGTCTTAGGGAGTACCATGGAGGCAAAATGCTATGACTTTGTGTCAAAAAGTGCCTTTTTGTGTGCCTTTAAAGTCAAATTTGATGGGAAGGACGAGAAAATAAGCTACGTCTCGGTCGCCATTTGCATTGATGACAATTGGGGACGAAAATGCCAAATTCACTTACCCTTACCACGCCACTTGCCATCTAGCAAATTGGGCTTAGATCGATTTCAACTGAAACGGTCAAGTATAGGTTTGATTCTGTATTTCCCCAACAGTTTAAAGTTCTACTTTTTAGTGAATGTTTGCATTTAGAAACTTTCATTTCCCTGCATTCTTTTTTTCCATCTAAAAATACGTTTGCTTATTAAACACATATAAGATTTTGTAAATTAGCGTCCCGTCTGCTAAAAGGTTATCGAGAACGGGCCTCGAAATTTTGACCTGCAGACAAATGATAAAGAAGAAAGACACCTGAACCAGTATCCCCCTTTCCAAACTTCCCTACAACAGCCCCAGGATTTAGAGTGCCCCAGCACCGCACACGGCGAACTTTTGGTTGTATGTAGTCTTGGACCTGAAACCATCCTGTCCTAAAGCCACGACTGCGTCATTAAGCAACCACGGCCTTATTATTATAAGTTGACCAGGACGCCACCTGAATCTGTAATTCCTTTTCTAAACTTCCATACCATACCAGCGAGAGGATATTGGCCTTACGTGTTTAATGGGTACCAGTCTCTCGAAAAAATGTCGGATGTCCTCGATGGAATCGGTGACTTATTTCATTTAACTGAATGATGATTTAATCCACCTATGATTTTATCACTCAAATAAATGTTATTTTTAAGGTGGACTAGATTATGGGGGAAGACTAATTCTCAAATCTTCATTTTAAAACGAGAATTTCGGCTGGTGCTTTCCCGTTCTCCAAGCCAGTGGCTAATCGCTTGTTTAGAATCTTGTTCAACCACTCGTAGGATTACCAATTCTTGTCTTCCTTTGCAAGCAACTAGCCGCCTTCGGAGACCAGCTTGATCGCCGGAAATAAAATTTCAATTGAATGTCTTATGCATAATATTATATTAATGTTTCCCTTGACAAAGTAGTTTTCAATTTGAAATTGCTATAGACATTTAACCCGCGTTCTTTCTGTAGCCTTGCAGTTGTTCGGTTCCTTGTCTACATTAACGTAAAAAACCCATTTGATTTAAAAATTAAATTGGTGAGGCACATTTTAGTCCGCAGCATGCTACTTGGCTTAAAACACGCTGATAAAAAAGAATTAAAACATAGCAACTATAATCTTTCAGTTTACTGGATCATTTCATAATATATATACTATATTGAGGACTTCCTTTACAGATTTCTCAGAAAAATTGGTCAAACAAAAGAAAATAAAATCCAGCTAGATATTTTCTTTGCTTCCAACAATGGAAGAGAAATACGCAATTAAATATTTGTTTAAACAATGAAAACGGTTTGAAAGGCGTTGCAACAATGAAAAGTATTATTGTGAATTAAGCCAAAAATGATTTTTAAAATTTATCAAAATAAGAGAAAAAAAAATCGTACGACAACGTAATTGATATCATTGAAAAGATAATTTTTTAAATTTGCAGATGGTGTAAAAATAACTTTTGTTCTGTAATATTTTAGGAAGTTATTAAGGAAAAACGCCAAAATTTAAATTAATTTTTAATTAATTAAAATTAAAACACTGGCTCCGAGGTGCACATTCCCACCCTCCAAAGTATGTTTCTGCTAAATTCCGTTGCTCTAAGTCAAGCGGTCTGTAGTAGAGATAATCCAGCGCTCACACACGGGATAATACCATAAGCCATAGGAGTAAAACTATCTGCAGGGTGATTAGAAGACAGACTGATAAATTCTGACCGAGGAATGAATCTATAGTTGTACCTACAGGTTTCCAGAAAAGGACGGACAATCTTTAAAATGGAAAAGCAAGCAAATTAAAACAGTTATTTAAGTTAATCTTCCTAGATATTAACAAGGAGATTTCTTACATAGCTATTTAAGGAGATTTCTTACATAGCTACTACGCACACGCATCAATTTGACATATAAAATTCTCTCTGGATATATTTGATCCGGTACATTATTTATATTGTATAAACGCATTTAGAGCTTCTAAATCCAAAATATTGAAAAAATAAGAGGCCACGGAAAAGGTACAGTTTTCGTAGTACATATCCGCGAAATTTGGTCAACTACGTCAACGCCAAACTTGAACTTATTGTGATACGTGACTTGGGTGCATTTGTTACTATCTTCCAATCTTTCAGATATATGTTTAGTGCTCAGTACCAATACCTTTATTTTTGGAGGATTACTTTTATAAATGTTGAGTATGCAGTTTTCCAATTTATAATGTTCTGAGGAATGCAATTTCGTTCGTCAAATTGACGCGTATCCGTAGAGTTAAATATGCACCATAGAAAACTTCGAGATTAGAAGACATAGGCAACAATGAATTTGAAAGTATATATATATATGTATTTGTCTCCTCAAATGAATAAAAGTCAGCATAAATGGTAAAAGCAAAATGTAAACGATGTCTGTATTTTTTTCTTGAAAAAATTTGAAATGTGTCAGAATGACGCGTCCGGTTGCGCTAGTGTTAATGAATAAAGTTAGAAATGTTCTTTGGTGTGCTTTTTTGTGTTCGTACCAAATGTTACTGATAGGTTCTGACGCAGGTTCAGAAGCTATCAATCATTGAAAAATTGTTGGGTATTTAAGTGGCAATGACTCTGTGCATAAACTTTATTCTTTGGTTATATGTATCCATCAGAGGTATCACTGAGTCCAGTGTTGCAAAGAATACTGTTGATGCAAGTAGGTATATAAAAATCTTGCACTAACTGCAAGCAAATTTAATGTTTTGGGAGGATTAACTCGGATCAGACCAGTTTATTCAAATTAGAATGATGCCTTATCGAACTGATCATGTTTTCACTTCCTAGATAATAATTTCGATAAGTACGCCACTAAATTGGATAACTCGCACGCTACCATATGGATTGGCCCTAGTTTTACATATTCTTAATCCGTGTGATTTCTCCTTTTTAGGCTTCTTAACCCTTTAACCGACACGCCCGTCATATTGACGTGCATCGAATTTTCGCCTTTTAAAGCTTATAAACTAAAATTCAATCATTAATTAGCTTTATAATTTGACACAAAAAATACTTAGAATCCATAAGCATCTCAAGTATTTCATGCCTTCTTAGATGAATAAAAATTTCAGCCCCTTTCCAAAACAATAGGGGTCGTCTTATTAGACAGCAAAGAAAATGCGACTCTTAAGGGGTTAAAGGGCTCACAGACAAAATCCAATGTAGAAGTGAAACAGCTCATAGCGCAAGAATGTACACCCATTTCATCCCTATCAACACTTAGAAAATGGCTAATATTACAGGAGAATATAGTGGAATGTTGCAGATGGGCATGCACACAACATTCGGTGAGAATTATAATGTGCTTAAACGATAACATCTGTGAATGGAAAAGCATAGAACGATTGCAATAAAAGTGAAGAATCGATTGGCGAACTTTGTGATTTCTGAAAAAATAATAGAGTCAGGTTTAAAGCCTTTATTTTTTTAATAATATCTAACTGTCTTACTTGAAAGAAAGAAATACTTCCGAAAGACGATTTAAATCATACAGATCAATAAAATTGCAATTCTAGCTTGTATACTAAGCGAAATCGCTTTATCTCGGAAATGAATACTCAGGGAGTCCAGTCTGCAGCATTCAATATTCTTGGACGTGCTACGTAAGCTTGACGACACGACATTTCTGTGCCAATAGGGTTAGCAACGTTGCAGAAAGTCGCTGTAACTTTCATATTTCACTTTCGGCATGTCATTTCTGGTAGACATTTCGAGAACAATGGCATGTGTTTTCCAACAGTTTTCTAATCAGTGGCGGATTCTGATGCCAAATCGCCACCAGTAGGTGACATTTAGTAATAACAAAAAGAAGAGTAGTAACAAGAATTCGGGTCGTCACTCATTAATCTCGTGCAAGAAAAACTTGAATAACTGTTATAGTTTGCTTATCATACCATTTTAAAAAATTTTCAGTCCTTTTTTGGCCACTTTGTATATCAGACCCAAACTCTGAGGAAAAAATCTGGCATAGAATCTGTGCCACTTTTAAGGAAAAGGTAAATGGAACGAAATAGAGAGGGTATTTATCGAAAACACCACGTTTTGGCTATTTTTTGTCATGATTACTCTTCAGAGTAAAGCACCTTCTAGATGTGTACAGGATTTTATTCCAGCCAATTCCGTTTTCCAGAATCCATTTCCATTTTCTACTTGGTTAGAAAATTTATTCACTTAAACAAGTGCTTAACTGAACAATTCGTCATTGCGAAATTGGTTTTTTTAAGGTGACTAGAGGTCTCGACTTAGTTGAGACAGTCCCTAATTCGGAGTGTTTGCCCCAATTGGGAAAATCTTGAATTTGAATTAAACGTCCCGTATTTTACTTATAAGTAAATAATTTATATTAAGAAAAGTATCTTAGATACTATGTTCAGAAAAGTAAAGCAAAAGTGGATTCTCCTTTCCAACTTTTGCTAAACATAAAATGGCCGACGTGTCAGATTAGTCAGGGATAGTCTGTTTCTCGTGTAAAAGTAGTCCCATGATAAAAAAAAAAGTCATGAATTTGAATGAAATATCCTGAATCGTTCCACTTTATGCTCATATGTAATTAATTAATAATAAAGACAACTTGATTAACTTTTTACAAAAGTTAACTTCTGAATTTAACCTCCGGAAGATTCAGCGTTCACCTGGGTGACACAGGCGATAAATCTGCGGTTAAATAGGGACTCAAAACCATGATTCAACGATATCGAAGTGAGACCTTAAGCTGGGCATTTCATCTGTACTCCATTCCATTCCATTTGTCCCAAGACTGCTTTTTTCCCATCCATTCAAGTCGAAAAATAAGGAAGGTCATTCACAGAGGCTCCAAAGTTTGTTTTGAGACAAGGTTCAAAATCGCATAATTCTACCCACCCCCTCCTCTTCCCTTACGCGAGAGATTTTGAGTTTCATTTCTACTCTCGACGCGAGGTCTCAATGTAGGCAGATCCTTTGATGTGCCGCTACCTTCGCATCGAGGCCTCAAATTGGAATCGACGCATGAAGTGTCGGATTTTGAGTTCGTTTGAATTCCAGCATTGCCATTCCATTGTGCCAATTTCCATCGGTTTTTAAAACTGACGATTGCTTTTTCCTTCGTGTTCCAAAAATTCCATTTTGGAAGATAAAACAAAAGTTAACTTCTGAATTTAACCTAAGACAGATTCAGCGTTCACCAGGGTGACACAGGCGATAAATCTCAAGGAACTCAAAACCGTGATTCAACGATATCGAAGCGAGACCTTAAGCTGGGCATTAAGCTGGGATGTGAATGGCCCACTTTACCTCCAAGGTAAAGGTACTACAATCCGGTTCTATGAGGAGCAGGAAATTTCTTGATCCCTTAACAGTGTAGTTTTTTGTACTATATAGTTAGATAACCTTCCTCTGTTTTGGGGAAGCTTTGTTGCATTGATTCATTTTAATGTACATGCAAAACTTGAGATGTTAATGGATTACCGGTCATAATTGTATCGAGTTATAACGTCTATGAAAGACTTAATTTTAGCTGCTATGTATAAAAATAGCATAATTCGATGAACGAGTGGACGTTGGGCAAAACTGTTAAGGAGTTAACCCTTTAACTGATTTGTCCGTACACCGTACTTACATCGAATTATCACAATTTTAAACTTATGAACTAAAACAAAGTCATTTAGAGACGCTATAATTCGATAAAAAAATTACATGAAATCCATAAACATTTTAACTATCTTTTAGGTTCTAAACTGAACTAAAATGGCAACGCATTTTCAAAACAGAAGGTATCTAATTAGATAGTACAGAAAACAAAACAGTTAAGGGGAAAAAACAACCCGGCGTACTTTATACCAATTGTACCACACGCTAGCCCCTCCGACGAAGGGTTAAATAATAGAGAAATTTAGCTAAACTTGAGAGATACGATTTGTTTTATATAAATAGTGAAAGAGTCGACACATATTCTTTAAAACCCGTTCCGCTTTTGCTAGTTGACAGCCTTTTTGTATCCACCCAGAAGATTTATTTCTTCCTCCTTAATCATTTGTCGTCTGATGGAAAATTGCAATTTGGTAGTGAGAAATACTTCACTTCTTTCAGCGATCGATTTAATAAATATCCACTATGTTTAAACCGCAAATCTTCGTTTTTTTTCCCATTTCCTTTTAAAACTTTTTATAAGATATCAACCAGAAAATCTGTCAGTAGTTGCATAAATCAAACACCGAAGAAAGCTTTTTTACTTATTAAAATTGTGTCCGATTCATACCCCTAAAATTTTTTGTAAAACATTAACTTACTTTATGATGCGATCACGACAATGAATAGAATATATCTTTTTGTCTATTTATTGTAGTAATAAATGTAGTATTTGCTTGTAAGTCTTTATACAGACACATTACAGAAAATATCTATATTTTAAGTTAAAAAAAATAACGCATGGCAATGGTCTTTTTGCTTTTCATAAAATCAATTTTTTTATGGGGGGGGAAGGGCGTAAGTATTTAAAATTGATGAAATATCCTTATTATGCCTGTATATATTTAGTTTCATAGAAAGAGCCATTAATTTACTGTTCGATATTGTCCGAGACTTGTTCAAAGCAATATACAGGGCTGCTATGAAATAACATGAGAGGTTTGGAACATGATCCTCAAAAATCTATGCAGCGAAATGTAACCAAATTTGGTCTCCTTATTATTCTGACAATTTTATTCCGATTTATGTAAAATAATAATAATAATTTTCGCCAGCAACTGTCATATGGTGCTGAACTTACTCGCAATCAGTTAGTCGAAAGAATTACAGATGTCATAATTTCCATTAAACTTTTTATTTCGGCATCGTTGATACATGGGGGCAATGACTTGACCTCTCAAATGTTACGAAAAAATGCATTCATTAGATTGCACATTCTAACGCAGAACGCAGTAGTTCTCAGATTTGCACCGTTATGCGGTCCTTCAAGGTGGTTAGATTAACAATGTTCCATTCGTTAATCACACTTTTCAGATAACCCTACAGCCACAAATCACAGGGGATGAGATCCGGGGAACACGGCGGTCACTTATAAGAAATTGCAGGGCTAATTATCCATTCATCTTGGAAATGTTGCCGTAGAACTTACTGAACACATAATTCAATAGGAGGAAGTGCTAGAGTGCACGTTATTTTATGTCTACCCTGTACGTAATACAGTCGAACACTTTATATCGAATTTCTATACATCAGAAAATCTCTATGTATCGAACTTTTTTTCAGGAACCTTGGATTTTCATTAGAAGAACAGTTTATAAATATCAAATGAAAGTTATATACATCAAACAAAAATTTTGTCAAAAAAATTGCGCATAATTGTTGTAATCCGAAAACGCCCATGGCTTATAAAAAGGAATATAAATTAAATAAAGAGAAAAAATATTTACGGATTCTTACTGAAATAGAAATTCACGAGAGACCGAAAGAAAATTATGAAAATCAATAAACATTTGGCAGTGTGTCATTTATTATTCACAGTTTGCTTACGTATATATACCATAAAAACATAAAATAATTTATGTTTGAAAATTTCATTCAAATGGACTAATTATAATTTTTAATCATTTAATAAGTCATCCGAAAAATCTGGACGGACCCCTTAAAAGGTAAATTAAATCATTTAGGAACAAGATAAGTTAAAATGGACAATCCTTTCCTTACAAAATACTAAATTATTTGTTAGCTAATAATTTATCAACTAATAAAATAATCTTACGTTCTAAAAAGTTCTCAGTAGAAGCCCGTTTCTTTAAAAATCGATAAAAACCTCTCAGATATGTTTACTTATATTGAAAGCAACAACATATTTATATGGCATCGAAATAAATATTTGTATAATATGGAATTAAATATCCAACGGTTCTTGATCTTTCAATAATTAGGACTTAATTTTCCATATCAGTATGAATTGATTCTCCCTTCCAATAAATTCTAGAATTTTAAATATTTAAAATCAAATCATCTCTCATGTTGCTTATATGTAAATTATCCATTTTCAAGAGTGACACTTCAATTTTATATTAAGAGAATGCATTTTTTTCTGCTTTCGGTTCCAAAACTTAATTGTTTTACTCAAATGGAGAGTTTCCCTTCCCTCCTATATTGTCTTTGCACCATACCTTCTTTTATTTCATGCCTACAAGGACTTAAGAACCCTGATTTCCTCAGTTTAAACATGTTGTCCACTTATAGTTAGGATATTAACTGGGTTTTCCCCCCCTAGCCTCAATATAAGATTGCTAGAAATTAAAATGCAAAATCTGAAAGACAGATGGCAGCACAACTGATAAGAATTATTCTTAAATCGAATCTCCACCGGTTTACGATAAATAATACATAAGATTTACTGGCCTACACACAAAAAAAGCACGAAACTAAATAGCAGACAAATTTTATTTTAAAGATACAGACAGAGTTTTACAATAAATAAATATTTCAAAATGTAAATACAGAAATGTAATCATACAGCAACAATTAAGAAGACAGCACGCGAAAAAAAAATCATCATACTCTATCTACACTTGAAAGCTTTGCGCAAGAGGAGAGAAAAAAAAAAAAAAACATTAAGCGTAAAATTCTATTTATTTTTCCATTGTATCCAAAGATGCTAAGAGAATTATTCCCAAATAAAACATTTTGCAAGAAATTTTAATGAATATGACAGAAGAGTAAAAAATATTTCCTTTAGCACGTAATTCCACACTAAAAGCACTTAAAGCAACCAACTATATATCTTTTTATAAATTTATAAGGCATTTGGTCCAAATAAATATTTTTTGCCGACATGAATTGTTTTTAGTTACATTCGTTAAACTTCAATATATATATATATATATATATATACCGTTGTATGATAAAAATAAATCAAGATTTTTCTTTGTAAAGCAAGGAAAAATTTCTATGAAACTGAGAAAAAAAATGAAATAGAAAAGAAATTAGGAGGGCAGAGGGTATGTTAAAACAACATGGATTTCATTCAAATAATGACTTTTTTCTCAGCCTTCTAGAATGCCAAGCAGTAAATAATGAAAACATAAAATAATTTTTTATGCTATATAGATTAAATATAGAGATTGACTATTTTATGTAGTGCAACTACATAGACTTAACAATACAATCTGTATTTATGTTAAAATATCTTCAAGTTCTATTTTTTTTATATCAAATGAAAAACTATAAGCATTATACCTAAATACTATTATTCTCTAAAAAATTCACTTTTCTTTAATTCCACATGGAACTGCCCATGATAATTAGACTTAAGCAGATATAGGACGTGTGTTCAATGTTCCTTATAACTATTAATACAAAATATTTTGCATAAAGAGTTAAAATATCTAATAATTTAATTAGATATTTTATTTATGCTTTGTGATGAATTGATGATTTAAAAGAGTGTTATGATGAGAATATTGCATTTTGCTGCAGAAGAATTATTTCACTATTAAGCAGTTGTATAGATTTGTGCAGGATTCCGAGTTTAAAATATTCATTATTTCGCAGACAAGCATTTCACTATTGATCCAAGAGTTATCCACAAATGAAGCATTCTTATATAGCCTATATTAGTCAATTTTAAAATTATCAATAAATTTCTCTTCCTATAACATTACAAATAAAATTTGTTTTCTTTATCACTATATAAAGGAATTAACTGTCAAATCAAAGTAATGCATAATTATTTTAAACTTCCTGCATGCCTTGTCACAAAATCTGGGAGACATTTAATTTTGTAGTACTGTAAATCACAAATTTTAAAAATATTACGCAAAGTTACACATTAATTTTAATATAAGTATTTTTATATTAAAATATATAAATAATTAACACATATATTATTATTATACATAATAAATAATTTAATTAGATATTTTATCTATGCTTTGTGCCTAAGAATTGATGATTTAAAAGTGTAAAGATGAAAATATTGCATTTTGCTGAGAATAATTAAAATTATTAGAAATAGACATGGGGAAGAAAATGTTTCTGAAAACAAATGCAATAGGATTATTCAGTTTTGAATTAATATAACTCTCTTGAGATTTAAAAATATCATAAATAATAGACGAATTATGTTCTAATATTATCATCTATTTTATTAATATTTTTGGTTTGAAAATTATTTCAAACATGCTAATGGTTGTTACTACTAAATGGATTAATCATTATTTAGACATTGCTTTGACCAATAATTATTTTTTGCAAGCATACCTATATAACATATACTTACACAATATATTAACCCCTTAACCATGATGCCTGAACTCAGTTCGCACATCGAATTGTCATTTGTACACTTATAATCTTAAATTAAGTCGCTCATAGATTTTATCATTTGATACAAAAATTACCAGTTAAATATCTCAAGTGTTCCATTGGCTCTTAATTGAATCAATACAACAACACATTCCAAAAACAGTAAGGGGGTCATTTAATTAGATAGTGCAGAAAATTACAACATTAAGAGGTTAAACACAGCATCATAGCTTAGTATACTAATTGTCACTCCATTCGTTACAATTTGATTTGAGCATCAATCAGTAGATTTAATTTCAAAGCAAAAAAGTTTACTAATAAATTAATAATAGGGAATAGTCTTTTAAACTTTAACCTTTAGGCTATGGGAACTTAAACCAGAACTGTGTTGAATATAGGGAGTGAAATTCTCACTTGTGTCTAGTACAGCAGTTGTACCAACCTACATGCAAAGGTAAAACATTTTCTGGTACAACAATTGTACCGCCCTAATGAAAAGGTTAATAAGAAGCATAAATTATGGATATTATACAAGGTGTTTCAGAAGAACTTTAAGGGTAGGTCAGGCATACAGAAACAAATCATTATTGGAAATAGAACATGGGGGCGGAAATGCAAAAAAAAAAAAAAAAAAATCGCTACATGTGGTCTTTTTGTCAGTAAATTAAGTGAAGGAAAAGGATAAACCAGTGGAAATGTACAACTTAGATTGAGTGGAATACAAATTTACAATAGCACAACAAACCAGTTGCATGAATAACAACATTACAAGTCGTCTGCGGCATGACGTAATGGCAAACAGGATGCAGAATCAACAACAATCCTTTGGAATACTTAAGGAGTATTGGAGGAGAATAATTAAGTGTTCGAAGGACTTAACGTCTAAAGCAATACATGCTTTGCATGTAATTATTCATGCAGCTGGCTTGTTGTGCTATGGTAAATTTGTATTCCACTCAATCCGTGGTGTATTCTTTTCTTTTACTTAATAAGCTGACAAAAAGCCTCGTGTAGTGAATCCCCTTTGCATTTCCGACCCATGTTCTATAGTGAAAATGATTTGTTACTGTATGCTTGACGTACCCTTAAAGTTTGGCCATAATGTTTTGAAACACCCTGTATATGTTAAATACCTTGTATATGTTATCATAACATTCAATCGAGTTCATTCACATGGAAGTCACAATTACATGACAAAAGGAACTGTGCATGTCATCTATCATCAAACTGTACATTTTCTTACAATGTCCCATCCTTTTACCTCGGCAAAATGCACAACCGAGTCCAAAATTGTACTGGCGCATCACTTTAGAATGGATTTCAATAAATCAGAACTAATATATCAGTTTGCTGTTTGATTGCATATCTATTCAATTTTATTTACAGCATTTGGCATTGAACAGTATATAGATTATAAATATTTTTTTTCTATAACAAAAACTAATGAGTTCAATAAATTTATATAATTTTAAGAAATAAAGCAAAGATAATAAAATCTTTAATCAGTAAAACAATGAAATTTGCACTATGCTCATTAACAAAAATAACTAAATATTCAAAAATCAGAGAACTGAAAAAGAAAAAAAAATCTGAGGAAAAATAAAATGTTTTCAAGTAGCAGCTATCTGTAAGTACAGGGCAAAAAGATAAGCTTCAACAGACTAATTGAAATTATTTTATTGCAAGAAGTACATAAAATCAGACATTCAAAGAAATATTGAAGATACTACAGGAAGCATTCATTTATAATCTTTCATACAGAAAAACGTTGAATAACCTGAAGTCTTTTTAAGTAAAAAACTATATATGCAAAAAGCATCAAACCGTCAAATATTATAATAACACAGAAGAGTTTAATCCTAAAACTGAGCAAAATCCCTTTATTACAAATATATTGTTGAACAGACATCATTAACCAGTTTTTACAATTTTATTAATTACAACATTGTAACTACGATACATTCATTAATTAAATTTTAAATTGAGAATTAACAGTTATGTTATTTCTCAACAATAAAAATGGCAGCTCCAGTGATTAACTTTCTGAACACATTATAATAATAAGACACAGAATGCACCTTATAGTTAGAAGGAACCAAACACAACATTCAAAACTGGTACAGAACAATAATACATAACTGCATGTAAAATTATTGGTTAATGACTGATGCTTGTTATGAAAATGCCGATAATTTTGCTCTTAAAAGTTGCATATTTAACAAAAACATCATCTGATTGCATAAGAAATTTGTAAATATACGCAAGATATACATAAAAACACCAAGATACACAATACAACCAGTCATCACCTCATTATGATATTTAACCAAAAAAATACATATAAAACACAAATTCAGAAAAAACACATATTTTAAAACACAATAAAATACATATATCCTAAGACAGAGGTGACCACAAAAAAAAAAAAACAGCCTTGAAAAAATATATACAATTAAGCGCAGGTCATAAATTGATAATAATATGATTGACAAAAATAAGTTCATTCAAATTAAGTACACTTCATAATATAAAATTAGATTATTCATATTTTTGAAGGATACTTAACATATTAAATGAAAATTCGAAAACCACATATTTTTAACATAGAAACATATAAAGTACAGGACAAAAAAAATTATACAAAAAATCACAACTAAAAATATCTTTAACACACATTCTATACTTGGAGCTATATACAGAATATTGCTTTGAATGTTAAAAATATAATCGAATATGTTGATTTTTTCCAAAAAATTAATCTGTGAATTCTTGCAAGGTATTTTTTTAAATATCAAAATCATGAAACATCAAAATGATGCACCATCAAGAATGGTGCCCGAGAAGAGACTCTAGGGTCCAAAAGGTTAAAATTAACTGTCTGACATTTGAATTTGTTTCAAAATATCGATATTTTATGCTTTTCCAAATGGTTATAGATCGAAAAAAAAAATTATAAAATATTTAGATTTCATATCATTATTTGTATTAACCCTCTGACTTTGGATATTTTTAAAATCACTATTTAGATGCAATGTTTGCAAAATATGTTCAAATACCATTGAGCCAAGCGAGTTATTTATATGCAAAGCTTTATTAATATAATATGATCCAACACTATAAAAGTACTAAGTAAACACACTAAGTGCCTGTGAAAATCGAAGGATGCTGCAGAAAATAGACTTGCTTCCAACCTGCGGAAATCATGGGGTATGCAGTCAAAGGGTTATTCATTACAGAGACATTAAAAAAATTAACTAGTTTATTTCTTTTCTGTTCAGATTCAATTATCAAAAAGATAGTCAATTGCAAATATTTTGATAAAAATATCTCCTGTCGTTATTCTATGAAATAACAATAATGTAAACAAAATATTAAAAGACATCTATCACTAATACGATTCACGTGACATTTTTTTACTAGGATAAACATGAATATATACAAAATAAATGAAAAGCTACAAAATTTTAATAAAAGAAAAGACTAACAAGGTTAATTTAGATTCACAATAAAAATAACTCGATGTCACAAATGACACAAGACTAGCACAGACATTTATTAGGACTCAAACACTCACAAATATTGAAACACTTACTACACACTAACAGACATTTTCAATTTTTGACATATATCACTTTTTATTAAAATAGTAATATTTATTTTATTGATTGATTAAGTTAATTGTAATGCTTTAAAGTATTTATGGCAGTAGTGAATGTTCTTTTGATTTCAAAGAAAACTTGCATTGTTTCATTATGTTGTTGTTGAGGCAACGTACATACTCATGACATAAACATAATATAAAAAGGTTATTTAATGGCTACTTAAAATTAAATGATCCATAGTAATATATATAACAGTGTAAAACTAACATTCTTCATTCATCACATCTGTATTGTCTGATATAAATTGCACTTTTGTTTTACTTTAAAAATAAAATCCCAGTCGGCAAGCAAAGGTAGATTCCTTTTGTTTGGAGATAGAGGAAAAAGAACATTTCGTCCTCTATTTTCATGATTAAAGCTTCAAGAATGAGAGAGGGTGGAAGATATTGCAAATGATGAGAGCTTTCAAACAAGGTGCAACATGCATAGGTTGAAATACAATTTTAATTTAAGGGGTGGGGTGCAGAAAATTACATTTCAACTCATAACTTCTAACCAAATGCACCCATCAAAAAACTTTAAATACAAAAATTATTCGTTATAAGGCGATAATTCGCCTAATATGAATTTTCTTTCAATCTTCAATTGTAAAGAAATTATGGGGAAGTGAAAATTTCCACCCCTTTGAGCTGGATATCACATCTACGAACTCGGCCGAGATTTTAACTATCCTTACAACATAACCCACACCAGTCAAAATTACTCTAGTTATCATGTTCACAAGATAACATGGGCAAAAGCATTATATAAACTTTTGTACGAAGGGTGGTTTTGGGTTCTAGGCATCACGATCAGTGAAGATCTACAGAAATTTCCAGAAGTCGTGACATGAGAACCATTGCAATAGGTAGAGTTCCTATAAGGAATCTACCAAAAAGAATCAAAAATCTATATATAAATTTTGGTACTTTACCCACTATAACCACACCATGCTTTTTCGAAACCAAAGTGACACATTTTGGCATGTTTCTATCAGCACACCTTTGTAGTGATACATACTAGGCTTGCATACAGAATTCTTATTTTCAATGTGCTAGCAAAGTCAAAGGATGTTTTGTTAGTTAAAAAATTCTATCACGTGCTCACTTGAGATACCACAGGCATCACATATATGATGCTAAACATGAAGAACTCGTTTGTTTTACTGGTTTTTTGAACTACACAAATGAAGTAGGATAAATTGTGCAAGGGTATCTGAAATGGGAACCAGGCAGAATTTTTTAACTTCACTCTTCAATCCCGAGGTGACTTTTTTTCTTCTAGCTCCCTTAAAAACGGGACTTTTGGGGAGGAAGCGACCTGAATTGGACACTACTAACCTGAGTGGTCATTTACCCCACCATTCCACCCCCTGTTATAAACCTTCTCTTAAGGTGCATGAAAATGGGCTGTGATTGGCAAGGATAATTGGACCCCCCACCATGCTTATCTCCTCAGTGATCTCAGAACCTCATGTCTCATCTGATGAAGAAGGCCTCGGGCTTGTCGCTGTTAAGGGGAAATTTTTAGACTGCCTTGCTCGGTGTGAGAAGGTTAACCATCCTACATCTTTGCTAGCAACTAGAACCTAGTAGGTTCACTAGCACATTGAAAATAGATGTGGAAAATACAATGAAGGAGTGAAAAAAAAAATGTAGTTGTATGACAGGTAGACAAAAAGATAATTATCGTCAAGAAAGAAGCCAAGAGAAATTGCCAATGCATCAGTCCAAGAAATTTCACCAAGACAAAAAAAAAGGTGGCAAGTGGTGTAACTATAATGGAAAAAGTATCTAAATTTCTTATCAAATACAGGAATCAATTCATAAAATGACATAGTCAAACATAAATATATGTGCCACCTAAAATTTAATACTGCTAAATTTGTTTAACTGTACAATGGCATCATGTCCTTTTTCCTCCAGTAAGATGCATAATGGCTCTTAAAATTAAATTGCTGTAGTGCATTTGTGTGTGTATCGCATGAATTAACTCCATTAGAAAGTGGTAACAAACCAGGAGGAGTGTTTTCTCCTCAACTTTCTCATATAATTTTCAATACAGTATGTTCTGTTCATTTCTCCTTAACCCCTTAAGACTACCATCTTCTTTGCCATCTAATAAGATGAACCCTCCCATTTTGGAAAAGGGTTGTCGTTTTCATTCATCTAAGAAGGCATAGAATGCTTGAGATGCTTATGGATTCTACGTAATTTTTGTGTCAAATTATAAAGCTAATTAATGATTAAATTTTAGTTTATAAGCCTAAAAATGTAATAATTCGCTGCACATCAATATGACGGGTGTGACAGTTAAGGGATTAAAAGGTCTGTATCCCTGGTTTGTATCACAGGGGAGATGGCAATGCTCACAAGTGAGTTGCATGTCGAGATGGAGCAACATGGCAAGTGGTAACCGACCAAGATGGAGCATTTCTAACTGACTTTCCCTCTACAGGGACATATTACAGTGAAACTGCAAAATTAAGTGAATTGTGGGTGGGAATTATGTGGAAATTGTGGGTTGGTCCATTCTGCTTATTAATACCTCATGTATGAATACAAAAGACTTGATGAAATTGTGTTTGACACATATTCAAGACAGATGTCATGTCTTTAACAGTACAAAAGGTGGTTTCAGAGATAATTTTACTTTCAAAAATGTAATAATAAAGGACAAATTATACAATAAATTACAAAACAGAATTTTTTCCTATTTAATATTATATTGTTAATATCTGGAGGAGATACTTTATTTTATAAAGACATCTAACTGGAATGATTGCTTTCGATTAAATACATACACGAAACAAGCTCCAATGTCCTTAAGTAAAGATTTAAATAAGTTGATAAAATACTTCTCATAAATGGGAGCTTGAAGTTAATCAGTTTAATGAACAAGAGTTTTTTTTAAAAATCCTCTTCAAAGTCTACATAATCTATTTCTTAAGTAAACTTGTAAAGACGTAAGTTTTTCAGAAAGTTCTTATATTGAATAATATATTAGCAATCATCAATAGATAATCATTTCTTTTTCAGAAAGAATAGAAGAAAACATTTAAAATTCATTTTCAAAAAGGTATGGGAATTTTATTTAGGAGAAAAGATATCTACAAGGAAACTTAGGAGCTGTCTTAAACAAGTTTAATGTGAATTTTATTTTCAGGAGTGGGAAAAGATCCTTTTAAGATTTATGCCAAAGAAATATTTTACAATTACAAAATCCGCTCCAAATTTTTTAACATTTTTTCATATTCACAAACACTCAGGCAGTCAGTATCAAGCAATTAATGAATATCTAATCTAAATTTCTAGTATATTTTTCTAATTTCTTACACCACTAGTGAAGCTAGAATTAAAATTAATGCAAAAAGACAACTTTACATATTTTTTAAAACTAAAAATCCTTACTTTCTTTTTTTCATCAAGTCTGAATTCAATGGATATGACTATTTCATATAAAATGAAGGCAGATAAAAGATAACATATTAGATACAATAAATTAAATTTATTATAAGAAAAAATATAATGCAAAACATAAGATACACCATTTAATTTCTAAAATCTAATAATTGTAATCTTATCTGGTTAGCATTTAGTATTATGTCCATAAAAACCAGTGACTACTAAACTTGATGAGAATCATAAATATTTCTTATCTAAGCATACCCAAAGGCAAGTCTGTAACAGTTTTCTTATTGCAAGTTTATTTCATTATACATCTTAAGAGCAAATTACTTTCATTCTTTTTTAAACTTTTGCTCCACAACTTTTCTAAAACTTTTAAATGATTTTCCATCTGTTAGCTGCATATTGAATCATGCCATCATATATTCCAAATAACTAATGAAAAGTTAAAAAATAACAGATATTTTAAATTTAAATTCATACACTTCTTTAAATGATTAAACTTATAATCTTGAAAACTATTCTTAAAAATCCCAGGATTTATTTTTTAAAATGATACAATTCTTGTCACAGATCGTCTTTCTAGGAAAATTGATATTTTAGAACATAATTTAAAAAGCCACTTTACTCATATGAGAAATCTAATAAAAATATGATGTTTTTCCAAAAGCCATTTAAAGACATTCTAACTAAACAGTTCAAGAGAAATTCATAAGTATTTATAGCTAAAAATAGTATAACAGTCTGTAAGTTGCAAATGAATTTTAGCATGCAACAAAAAAATTATGGTACTTTTGGTTAGAATGGAACCAACTGTCGCAAAATTGGAATACTGATACCAATTGTTGCCACACCCAACATCAACATTGGTACTATAATTGGTAGGGTAGCGCTGGTTCCAAACTAAAGGGTAAGTACCAAAATTATCACGTAAAAGTACCCAATCAGCTAAACCAACATTTTCCATTCTTCATACCCATCTTCAATGCAGATAAACTGCATATATTCTTAAAACTTCAAGGGTAAAATATTATTCAGATTCAGCAAAATGTAATAAAGTTTATCTAGTTTAAAATTTCATTCCTCCACTTTGTAAATTATCAGATCAAAATAACTGGCTACTTGGAGGTTAAATTTGTTCCAATAATGGTTATATAATGTAATATCATTAATATAATGACAACACATTTCAAACATATAAAGAGCTAGTTCTTATGTATATGTTTAAAGTTATTATAAAATAATTCAGTAATATGTAAAATTGTAGTTTATGGTGCGGCCTTGTTTTCTGCCATTTTGACTTGGCATAACTCCGAGCGGCATTGCCAACATTTTGTTGCCAAGGGACAACTGAAGAATGAAATGAGGAAGGAGGGATTGTGCTTGCGATACCAGCGACATCTGAAGCAGGTACAGGGCAAATTTTTTTAACTTAAAAAAACACCCTATGGCTTCGCTAATAGTGGGAGTAGAAACTTAGTACATTCGCTTGCTCACTGAAAACATAAAGCATTAAAAGGAAATCATTCTCTTGGTGACAAAAAGTTAGCAATGCCACTCAGAGTTAAGCCAAATCAAAATGGTGGAAAACAAGGCAGCACCATAAAATACAGTTTAACACAAAAATATACTACTCGCTGATTCTAAGAAGCATAAATAATAATAATCTCTTACCATATGCTAAAAAGTTGCATACAGAAAAAAAGTAGCTGCAATCTATTCAAACAAATTTTTAAATCAAGAAGTTCTAAAATATAAAAAGAAAGAAAAATTACTAGAACAGGACATTTTTAAGCTATTAAGATTAATATTTGAAGCATATACTGAAAATACAGTTTCAGTTTGTATCATTTTATTCAGTTCTTTCCATGATGAAAAATTCTTTTAAGTCCTTGGAATTTCAAACATATTAAAAAACATCATAACAAGTTTCCCAACAGTTATTTCTCATTTATTATTACTGTAATGTAAAGGATATAAAAAGAATAATATGGAATGTGTCAGTCGTCACTAATATATAGATGGCAGTGGAAAGATGTAATATAATCACTTGACACACAGATCTAAAAAATGAATTTTTTCCTTTTCTAAATGTGAATTGCTTTGAAACGTTTTATCGTTTCATCTGGGATAGTATTTTGAAGCACTTCAGGTTTCTCAAGGCACATTTTCTGTAGTCTGCTAACAATAACTTTCAAAGATGCAACTTTTTCTTGAAATCCTTTGGGTTTTGAAATGCGATTATGATATGCTTTAGAACACTGATACACTTCTTCATATATAGTAGTAATTTCTCTCTGTTTGAATGTGCTGTTTTGTGAACTATTTTTTTCAGTAGGGCACAGTTTGGAAACAGTGTGATTCGATTCACTGGGAACAGGCATCGGGTGATTGTATTGAAGATATTTCTGGTTGCTGGGCTGGTTTTTAATTAATACCGGCTTTCTTCGTTTGCGTATCTAAAAGAAAGAAAAATTATGATAATTATTTTTTCTTTTTATATATAAAAACAAACCATAGACCAATATCATTTGAGAATATTTTATACCAATAAGTTTATCCAATGGCATATGATTTTAATATATTTTTGAATATAAACAAAGCATACTGTAAAAAGTAAATACTATAACAACCGGAAGTATCATATATATTTAATTAATAAAACATTTATCGTTAAGAATTTTTAAAAACCATTACTTTTGGGGATTTCAAAGTAAAAAGCAGGCAAATGGGTACCTTATATTTTTTTCATTTATAAAAGATAATTTTTTTTTTTTTGTATTTAATATCTTAATAAAAAGAACCAAAGTAAGAATCTGTATACCATAGTGTTCATAAAATTTCTAAGTGCATATTGTACAATTATTATCCAAGACGTTGTTTTAGGCAGTTTATAATTGTGATGAAAATTTTTCAAACTTGCTTGATATTATAATCAAGTACAGCTAGAATGCAGAAAATACTTCTACTAGAATGTCGAACAATTAACCCTTCAAAACCGGACTTATTTTTGTAACCAATGGATTAAATGCTGACTACAACTCAAAAATGGACGGTATCTGCCATCTAATAAGAAAAATAATTCTGTAGCATTTCTTCTAGCATTTACTGCATATAATTAACTAAGAAGCAGAAATATAAACTGATGTCTAACCTGCACAATCACACTGGTTCAGTCTTAAACCTCTGAACGGCGCAAACATCTTTTTCAGTTTCTCATGTTCAGTTCAAAAGCAGATAGCTTATATTTATATGTTATTTTCTTAAAGAACCATGGATAAAGTATTCTTAAGATTTCAGAGATATAATTAAATACAAAAAAAAATCAATTCATTTACTTTAAAAACTAAGTTTTCCAACCTGACAGCTAAAAGATCAAAATAATTAGGTGCTCAGAGGGTTAACCCTCTGATTCTCAAGGCCACTGAAATAAAGGGACCTCAAAATACGGGAACGTCCAAGCTCCTCTATCAAAGATAAGGGAAATTCACTTCCCCCTCAAAAACTGCAATGACAGCTGGCATTGTCCGAATTGTAAGAAAACTCCCCTCTTCCCCAAACACATCTGGGTGAGCCACTCTAACGAAGAAAGCATGCACCGAGGGTGTGAAATCAATTGCACTTAACGAAAGGGGGTGGAAATTTCATTGACATTTGGACAGCTATCGTGTTTTGCTTGAAGGGACGTATGGAACATTCCCGTATCAATAGAGTTAATTTAATATCTTCTATATTTTGCCTTCTTATATTTAAGTTATCAAATAAAAGAAAAAATAGTAAGGAATATCAATTATAATCATACAGCAAATAACTTTTTAGTAAAAAGCTGCTTTTATTAAGAATTATTTTTTTTAAAAAATGTTTTTTCCATATCCTTAAGAATAATTTTTAAGTGTACCTGAATCTTCATATTCTGTTGGAAAGTTTTAGTTGGATCAACTGGAATACGTAGACTTAATTATATTGAAACTGCTAACTTTGCTTGAGGCATTAAGAATTTTAATAATTCTATTAGCAACGTCTCATTCATAACCTACCAAATCTTAGAGATAAATGTTCGCGCCAAGAGAATAGGCCAACATTCAAGCTTGATGATCACTGGGATCTAGCTAATGAAACAACATCAAATTACATATTCGGAAATAACAACAGAGATAAATGATTTTGCTTTTCCATAAACATTTTCTTCACAAGCTTCTAATTTTTATAATTTATATTTCAGCCAATATTATTTGGCTATCCAAGATCTTAAAAATAAAGAAAAAAAAGACATGCCTTTAATAGATTTAAAGATTATACAATTCATGTTATAGATTAAAGAGCATTATATTGAGTTCTCATGATGAACTGGCTTTTATAATCAAAAAATGACATTTATATATGATAAATAAGCGCAATTCATGGAATATTTTACCTTTCATTTCCTTTTAATACTTTCTTCCTTTAAAACAGTTAAAATGCTGAAAAAGGTTTTTAAAAACTGAATACAAATCAAATTAATCTAATGAAATAAAAGATTTTTTAATTGCATGTTACTAGCAAAGCTTCTAGCTTCTCATTTTTACAGTCAGCATCTATAAAGCCTGGGATGTTTGAAATGAAAGAAAAACATTCTTCTGTTCCTATTTAAATGCTCGAGAAATCATGTGCATAATCAAAACATTTTATGACAATACAAAAAGAATGTTTTAACAATTGCAGAAAGACCAGCAGTTGTGATCAAATCATTTATATAAATTTAAAAACAAATGACAGCTCGCTAACATATTGTATATACATATATTTGTTAAAAAATTAATTAAAATAATATGAAACTCCACCTAGCCAAAAAAAAAAAAAAAAAAAATTTGGAATGCTCTTGTAACTTTCTAAAACTCGACTTATTGCTAGTTCAGTTCCTGCATAAAAAAATATTCAATTCAACACAGCAGAATGTATCAGTCAACTCTTTAAAACATTATCGCAATGAAGATATTTATAATGTTTATATACATAAGACTAAAATTTATTATTAATAGGAAGGGTTCTGAATGTATAATCATAGATTTAATTTTATATATCATAATCAAATACAATGTTTTTAAAATCATTTAAGAATTCAGTATTTACAATAAAAGAAAGTTATTCTGTTTTAAAGCAGGGATAATTGTTTAGCAACTAAACAATTTTCATGATCATTATATATAATGGATACAAAATGGTTGTAAAATTAAGCAGTTCAAGTGCATTTTAGGAGTAATGCATCAGCTGTAAAAAAATAAAGTTGGCACATCTATTTAGCTTGATGATAGTTACGAAACGATGACATAATGAGATATAATAAAAACAATGTTTATATTTTTAAAAAAAATCGATGTTTTATTAGTATAATAGTTAATAAATTGAATTTAATTTTTATCGTTCTTTTATGATATATTTAGTAATATTATGTAACTTAAGCATAAAAAATTCGCAATAATGCGTATTCTAACTGAAATGACTTACTTTTTGAGCATATGGTTTATGGCGCATTAAATTAGAAATATGACAATAAGTATGTGGACGCCACTTATTAGATATTTGTGGAGTTTTAAAATTTTCGGGAATGTCCACAGTCGATGATGAACTTGAATCTGATTCCTCAGACTGCATATTAAAATATAAAGTGCTTTTGACAAGAGTAAAAGTTAAGCTAAATGAGAAACAGTTTAGTTACTATACGATAGATGTAAACAAAACAGACAATCTTGAGAGAATCAAGCGAGAATAGTCAGATTGTATTGAGTCAGCCCTAAAATCAAACAGAAATTCGCCACATAAATTAAATGGCATATCCTAAACGTTCAATTTTAGTAGCTGCTAATATTAATTAGATTACGATAAGCTTATATCGAAGACGCGTATTTACAATAACAAACTGCTTTACAATGATGAAGAGGTAAACATAATGTGTTGAGTTGTCTTTAAAATGCTTCTGTGCTGAAATAGTTGGAAAACGTCGATAGTGCTGTTCCTAGCAAATATTGACTAGACTATTATTTCTTACATATTTGTGAATTATTCAACCTAAAAATATTCCGAAATTAAACACATAAAATTATATTATTTTATTTTAGTCTTTTAATTTTGTTCTACTGAAGTATGAAAGAAGAAAATATCTGAAGTCATGATTGCTGCAGTTTTACGTCCGTGCTGCCATCTCTACTGATGCGAAGCTACTAATTTTCTACTTTTACCGAATATTCAGGAATAAATCATTACCGATGTGCTTCAAATTGTGAAAAAACATAAAGCTGTTAACTAAATTTAAGATTATTTTTATTTCTCTAGAAATGAAATTAAATTATATAAATTTCAAAATTTTCTCTGAAGAAAACAAGTTTGTTTGAGGTTTGTGTCATTATTAAATAGCCTTTTGCCTTTCTTATGTACAATTTTTTTCCCTAGCATAAGCAAAAAAAAAAAAAAAAAAAATCTCAGAAAAAAAAAAAATGGTCTTAAATGTTTTCTTGTCTTAAAGTGTCTTCTCGGGTACAAATTTGGTAAAACTACGTTGTGAGATATGTAACAAATAAAGCATTTCACACTAAAATTATAGTTTATAGCAACAACAACAAGCCTATTATTCCAAAGTGCTAATAAAATAATGCGACAGTCTAAAAATACGATGGCTATAAATAAATAATTTTCGACGATTGAATTTTGAATGTTTGAATTCTAATTCATATTCATTCCTTGTTCTCAGGTCATAAAAATTTTTATCATCAAATTTCACACAAAATCTAAATATTATATTGTTAAATTTTAGTTGTTATGAAAGTAACAAAATTGCTTCAAACAATAAAAATAACATTGCTTTAATTCCTGCACATATATAAACTGCTGAAAATTAATATTTAAAACTATTGATCCCGCAAAGTTTTTTTTACATAAAAGTGAAATCGATTTTTAATTTCTAACATGAATTCGCGAACAAGAATAAAAGCTAATGTGTAGCTATCGATCATTATGTTAATACAGGGCAGACCCTTGGGTATAGGTCGATCACATTCGGCTCAAATTTACTTTGAAGAGTGGAACTGTGCACTTTAGAACTATTTTATCGAAATTCAAATTAGAATTTTAATTGATTAAAAATTAGCCAACATTTTAGAGGTTTTCATAGATGGGTTCGAAACTTATTATAGGGTGAAAACTTTATTTTTATATATTAGGGTATATATTATATTAGGGTGAAAGTTTTATTTTTCAACAAACATTGACTGTTTTTTAGGTTTAATTTTGTATATGAACGTTAAAATTTCCACATTAAGAAAAAGGCGATATATAGTTTTCTTTAAAGTGCGAGTTGTTTAGTAAAAAGCTGGAGAATTTTTCAAAAGTAATTTTTTTTATAAAAAGACCTAGTTAGCTTTTTTTCAAATTATCATTGATTTATTGAATTAATAAAAAGAAGGACGGTCTAAGAGATGCTAATAAAAATCGGATGTTTTTTAAAACAGAGACAAAGATAAAAACACCCAGATATATACAACTGTATCCAAGTCGTGGTGTGTAAGTGTATAACTTTGCAGCAAACTTGTTTTGCAATCGTGGTGTGAAGCTTGCCCTAACAACTTCACAGCAAACTTGTTTTGCAAGTGGGTTGGTCGATTATGCTTTGTTACTCTGCAGGAAGTTTGCTGCAAAGTTGCCACATCAAGTTTGTCATGACAAGCTAATATCAACAAAAATCAAACTTGCTGCAAGTGTACATGCTACCTGGGATCCCACTTTTGAGAGCCATTATATGTGAAACTATTAAAGCTAGAAATAAATAATAAAAGCATGTGTTTGTAGGGAATTTTAAGCTCTTTAATTCGTTAAATCAGTTGTAATCCGAAAACTAAATAGTTTTCGAGATAGTCAAGAAAAACTAAAAACGGAAACCAGAAAACTCGCATCGTCTTCTGCTGATCGGTAGTCATTGCGTACGGAAATCTCTCGGTGTAGCAAATTTAGAATGCCGTAATGATACGCTACCTATCTGAGAACAAATTTTATTTGCTCTCTCGTTTAAAAAGAACGCAGTTGTAACATTATTAGTTTAAAAAAAATTAATTTCTGAAATGGGGCCAATAATTTCTGACCACCCTGTGTTATATCTCCACGACGTTGCTACGATATTTTGAATGCCGCACACTATCGTAAAGATATATAATGATTATTACAGAACATCTAGTGCTGATAGGGTATTCAAATAATATCGGTTTACTTCGCATGTAATTTCCCCCTGATTTTTAGTAAATTTTGAAATTTAATTTTAAGTATTATTTGAAACAGTTCGTTTCCTTGTTGTTATGAAACCCAAATTAATTTCCGAAAATATAAATATAGTGCATTCATCGAAAACACATTAGTGTAGAAAATTTGAAAATTGTAGTGAAGCTAAAATCCGATTACAAAATGGAACTAGACAGGTTAAATAAAGGTGTGTGAAAAAAAAAGAACAAGTCATTCTGTATTGACTGCTTTCAATCAAACCTCTGAGAAAGGTGGTCCAGAGAAAAGTCTACTCTAGGTTTTTCCAGAAATTGGTAGTGGCGTAGCGAGGGCAACTGGCGCACAGGGCGTAATATTGTTACGAACATGGAAAGTCACTTTCCAGCAATGTTAGTCTTATGGTTGGGAAGAAAGTTCTACAAGAGTATGTATGGGAATGCCGGGAAGTGAAGCCATCGACCACGACCTTGGCGACGAAATGTGGGATCTCAAAAGTGCTGGAATTTTCTTGATATCTCTATTAGGGGCTGAGATCCGGTTTTATCCAGATTATTCCATGTGTTGTCACAGCCTGTCGGGGAGACTATAGAAGGACCGTTCTCGGACTCCTGTGTGTCGATCGACTTTGAACGTGTTAATCGACTGGGATCGCCTTTGGAGTGCGAACGTCTTTGGAATCTATCTTTGGAGTTTTATACGCTGTGCGAATTAGTAAGCTGTTAGACGCCGAGCGGTATTGAAAGTGCTGTTGCTGATCTTATCTGTGATTTGCTGTCTGTTTGTGTTGCTCATCTGTGCAAATGCAGTTTTTCCTGTTACCAGCGCTTCGTGTTTTCTGGAATATTCGAGAATAAAGTGTTATTCTACTTCATCTGTTTGTTGAACTGTTTTTACCGTATACACGCAGGACGATTTTCGTAACAGTATGATTTTTTATTTATTTACTTAAAGAAAAGTACACTACAGAGGAAACTTCATTTACAGAGTGCTTACAAACAACAAACGCACAAAGAACAAAAACCACAACGAGTAAATAAAAAAAAATGCACTAGAAAATAAAAAGTTGAACACAGAGAATACAGAAAATCGTAAAAATTTTGCAAACGCATATATAATTAAAAACGAAAACACATAATCACAAAAACATTAAAACACACTATGATTCTAAAAGTCGTATTTTTTTTAAAAAAATTAAAAGACCATTTCCAAAAGGCAAGGGTTAAAAAGTCAGAACACACAAGCACCGAATTCTCTAAAAACATACCAGTCGTCATCATTGGTTTGGCATGGGTTAATGACGCCCGGAGTAGGTCATTATTTTTTCGTTTCCAAATGATATTGTATAATATAATATGATGATTGTAATAATATAATGAGCTTTATAGATTTCGCAGTGCCCGCCAGATTTTTAAGAAACCAAAGTTCCTTTTCAAATTTATATTCAAAATTTAATTATATTTACAGGTTCTCGTTATATAGGAAATTGTTAACAAGTTCTCTGATGAACTTGACATTTTTAATATGTCTCTTGGTGCTTTTAAATCGAAATGTTTGCATCTTTTAAATACACGATATGTTTTATTTTGCCTTTTTACAACATTTTAGATTTTTATGCGTTTTGATTTTTGTGTTCTTATCTAATCGACCATTTTTTAATGTCTTTTGTAGGTTTTAATTTTTGTACTCTGTTTTCGGGGCCGTGTTTAAATTTATTTTTATCTTAAGTCTTGCAATTTATTTTTATCTTAAGTGTATATTTAGGTTTTAAACTTTAAACTCCTGGTGTGTTTTTAGAAGACTCGATACTTGCGTGTTTTAACTTTTTAACCCTTGCCTTTTGAACATGGTCTTTTATTTTTTTAAATAAGACTTTTAGTATCATAGAGTGTTTTAGTGCTTTTGTGATTATGTGTTTTCGTTTTTAATTATTTATACGTCTGGAAAAGTTTTATGATTTTGTGTATTCTCTGTGTTCAACTTCTTGTTTTCTAGTGCATTTTTTTGTGTTTAATCTTTGTGGCTTTTGTTCTTTGCGTGTTTGTTGTGTGTTTATAGCACTCTGTAAATGGAGTTTTCTCTGTAGTGTGCTTTTCTTTAAATAAAAAAAATATTTCAACTTAATAAATGACATAAACACACTATTGTTTTGCCCCTATGGCGTCCCCTAAAATTGGCACTTGGGGATATTTGCCCCTCGGTCGCTACGTCGCTGGAGTTTGGTTAGTGAATATTTTAAGCTCAGAATGAGTTGAAATTTGCTGAAGATTTAATAGGAATAAAAAGTATTCGGAAAAATCAAAAACAAAAAATGCTGATTAATACACATTATATCAGACCAATCTTTTCAACTGTAGAATGATGATAGTTTTATGTACTTTATTTAACTTCAGTTGTTTCATGTTTGTAAAGATAGAATTTTAAAATCGATTTTTCACCCACTTCGGGATGAGCTAGAGTTTTGAAATTTTGTACTCTTGTGTATTCACTATGACAAATTTGAAATAATAAAATACACTATTTTATTATTTTCAGAACTTATATATCAATTAATCGAATTGAATTAAATTTTCATCCGATATGCTTGGCACCCCTGGAAGTGCATATTAGACAAAAAAATGTTTCAAGGTACCATAAAATTTATAATAATGAATTGAAAATTAAAGACTAAAAAGTAGAAAATAAAATTTCTGCTTTTTAGTTCACTAATAAAAGTGTGTTTTAAAGAACGTTTTTGATTAAATTGCTTACCTTTCAATTTTATAGATATGATTTAGACTGAATTTTGTGGTGTTCAGATCAATCTTTTCAGAAACTGGAAATGTTCCGATAACTATTAAAAACTAGCCGCCTTCGGGGACCATCTTGATCGTCCGAAATAAAATTACAATTGAATGTCTTATTCATAATTTTATATTCATGGTTCCCTTAACAAAGTAGTTTTAAACTTCAAATTGCTATAGACATTTAACCCGCGTTCTTTTCGTAGCCTTGCACTTGTTCTGCTCCTTGTCTACATTAACGTAAAATACGCATTTGATTTCAACTTTAAATTGGCGCGGCGCATTTTACGTACATCACCACGCTAATTGGCTTAAAACACTTTGATAAAAATAATTAAAACATTAGTAAAGATAAACTTTCAGTTTACTGGATTATTTCATTATATACTTACTATCCTGAGAACTTCCTTTACAGATTTCACAAAAAAATTATCAAATAAAAGAAGAAAGTAAAATACAGTAAGATATTTTCTAAGCTTTCAGCAATGGAAGAGAAACAGGCGATTAAATATTTCTTTAAACATTGAAAACGGTTAGAAATGCGTTGCAACAATGAAAAGTATTGTTGTAAATTATGCCAAAAATATTTTTAAAAATTTATTAAAATTAGAAAAAAAGGCGTATGACAACTTTATTGATATCATTGAAACGAAAATGTTTTAAATTTTAGGATGGTGTAAAAGTAATTTTTGTGCTATAATAATTTCGTAAGTTATTACAGAAAAACGCCAAAATTTAGCTTAATTTTTAATTAATTAAAATTTTAAAAAAGGGCTCCAAGTTGCACATTCCCACCCTTCAAAGTATGTTTGTGTCAAATGTCGTAGTTCTAGGTTTAGCAGTCTGTCCTGTAGAACGCACACATTCTCCTTTATTTATGTAAAGTTGTTGTTTGTTTGGGGATTCAATCCGGACAGGGCCACCTTTAGCCGATTGGACCAATTGCTGCTAATAGGGCCTCACGGTTAAAGGGCCCCGCGCTAGAGTACTACAAAGAATGTACTCGAAAGGATATTCAAAATTTAATTAGATTTGAAATTAATTAAAAACTAATTGATATTTTAACTTATTTGTTCAATAACTTCGGAGCATATTATCGCACAAAAATCATTCTTACAACATTTAGATGAAGAAAAAAACAGTTTGTGTGGTGCCAACTTTATTTCCATACAATTTTTACCTTCAATTTTAATAAATTTTAAAAATTGTTTTAAATATATATTACGACGGTATTATTTATTACAAGCTCGTTGCGACGATATTAAAAACATTTTGTGTCCGTGTGTGAATGTGCACGTTATCTTTGCTATAATTGTATAAATTTTGAAAGATAATATAAGGACAGTCGAATCAGGCCTAAAACATTATCATGCTATTACTGTACGATGTTTCGGACAAGAGATTCGAATCTCATTTTAAAGCGTATATAACTGTTATGGTGGCTATAAAACTTTGAGGGTAAAACCAAAGTGTAAGGTACATCCCTCGCCAAATGGGGGCCAAATCATGAAATACTTGCCAAACGTCCGCCATGATACCACATTTACAATGTTACCGTCCGCCATTGGGTTACCACATCTGGCGATTTATTGCCAAAAAAAAAATTCAAGTTTGGCGCCATACGTACACTTTGGTTGGGCCACTTAGGGATCGAAAAACACTGCTAACAAATTATTTCCAATAGGGCCCCGCAATATTTAAGCAGTGGCGGTTTTTCGCACAGGCGTTAGAGGCGCTCGCCTCATGCGTCGGACATCTAGGGGGCCTCAAAGCCTATTCGATCTATATCGTAATACTAAACCGAAATGAATTTTCGACATTGGGTTTGGAGAGGGAGTCTCAAAGCAATTTTGCGCCTGTCTCCCCATACTGGCAAAATCCGCCACTGTATTTAAGGCCGGCCCTGAAACCGGAGCAGGTTTCAGTAGTGTATTCTTCAAATGTTCTATTTTCTTTTCTATCAAAGCTAACTGCAGAATCATAAGCATTTGCAAATAGGTCGATGCTTTTGAAAGAAATCTAATTGTTATTTATATTAAACACTGCAATATCCTAATGTAATTTAGACTCGGTGGCCTAGTGTCAAGGTCTCGGCTTCGGGGCAGGAGTGTTCCAGGTACGAAACCCGATTCCACTGAAGATCTGTCGTGTTTGCGTGCCTGGTGCACGTTAACTCACTCCTTCTAGGTCGGATTTGTTTCGAATTTCCAAACCCCACCAAAAAGCAGTTTTTTTTATTGCAGAAAATTCAAAATGATTATGTTTTCCATTCAAGGCGGGAAATCTCATCGCGAAAACATGAAGAAAGTTGACTGTTTGCGCCATCTCTTAGCAATATTCAGAACTACAAAAAATAATCTCGGAATATAACGAGACGTGTAAGTAGCGACGAATTCATTTTAAACGATGCAATTATTCTCTTCGTCGCACGACGTGCGACGCCGACCGTACGGGCACAAAAATGCCGTACCTATGCCTCGCCACGCCGACCAAGAAGGGGTTAAATCTTACGTCATAGATCAAAAGTCCACCCGCTGGTGTGGTGTGGGAGCTTGGAGAGGGGAGTGCCAACTCAGGTATAGTTCTCGTCATCTGACCACGATTCAAATTTACGAGGTTCGTCTCAAAAAGTATGTCTTTTTGCTTCAAAACGGGAAGTTAATATGATTCAACTAAACTAACTAAGCTCAACTAAACATTTCTATCAGAACTAACTGCAGAATCGGCAGCGGATGCAAATAGATCAATACATTTGAAAGAAATCTATCGTTATTTGTATTAAACGCCGTAAAATCCTAATGAAATTTAGCCCAAGAAGTAAACATACTAGCCTGCGGAATTGAGTAGAAAATAGACTAACTTTCCAACCAGCGGAAATCGTAAGATATGAAGCTGAAGATTTAAACTATTGATTCTGACCCATTGTGGTCGAGGTCATCAAAACATAGTACTGATTTAATACAATGAAACCTTCCTATTACGACCACCTTCCGTTCCAAGGGAGAATTGGCTGCTCGAAGAGGAGACTGTTCTAAAGGAGTTTCAAGTTTGGAAGCACAAAATACGTATACAGTCGAGTCCCGATAATCCGAGTTGATCGGGACTGACACCAACTCGGATTACTGAAAACTCGGATTATGCGGACTACATAATAAAATCGAAGAGAAAAATTCAGTTTTATATATGCGCGTATAACTGAAAAATAGAGAGATCAAATAGCGAAAAAATAAAGAGCACACAGATTTGTAAATATAAAAATGTATTTTAAATAACAACACACTTACTTGATTTAATGTTTTATAAATGAATCTAAAGTTGTTTGTTTTTGAGCAGAAAGTCTCTTTCTTGCTGCGTTGTCTCGCAAGCTTTTCAAAAATAAAACGTTATGTGGTAAAGCATCGGTTGCTGTTCAATATAGCGAAGGGCAACATCTAACGCTGCCGTGCCTTCTGCATGCTGAATGATCTTCTCTGTATTTTATCTTCTTCTCAATTTTTTATTACTTTTTTTAGCTACCTCGGATTAAGCGGAATTCGGATTAGCGGGGCTCTACGGTATATCATAGAATTGCTTTTACAGCGCGAGATATACAGGATGTCCACACTTATCGCGATCAATAGCTAATTTCTAAACCGTTAGCGATAGACATATAGTTCCAATGGAAAAGATGCTTTAAATAAAGGGAAAAATTATAATATATGTGTTTTGAGTGAATAAATATATTCCTGAAAAAGTTACGAATTCTAACTTTTTATACGGTTCCCCGGTCCTATCAGTCACACTTAGTAAAAGTGTTTTGACACTCTAATATTTTAAACAAAAGAAGTCCCACTCTTTTACGACTAAAACTGACCGGGTTATAGAGCTTTGAATTTCGCTGACTTAGACCACTTTATACCATTTCAATAGTCGTCTTGAAGACGATCCACCAGTCAATGCACAGTACTTCCTCAAAGAGGCCGCTGATTGGTTCAAAATCATGAAATTCAAAGCTCCATAACTCGGTCAGTTTTAGTCGCAGAAGAGTGGGACTTTTTTGTTTAAAATATTAGAGTGTCAAACAACTTTTACTAAATATGATTGATAGGACCAGGGGACCGTATAAAAAGTTAGAATTCGTAACTTTTTCATGAATATATTTATTCACTCAAAACACATATATTATAATTTTCCCCTTCATTTAAAGCATTTTTTCAATTGGAACTATATGTATATCCCTAACGGTTTAGAAATTAGCTATTGTTCACGATAAGTGTGGACACCCTGTATACATATTGCGACTAACGGAGGGTTAAAATATCTCGAACTATGTTCAAATTTTTCTAGATTATATTCAGAGTATTTGTTCTGGATTCTTTCGCACGAATTTCTAATTAAAAAATTCGTCCATTTTAATGAATAAACTGCCTATACAGTAGGATTAAATTATTTTTCGATTTCTCGAAATTTTTGAACTTTTTAATTATCTGAGCTGGTCCGTAAAAACCATGTTTCGTTGCATATTCAACAATGTATTACAATAAATGAAAGATTAAAAGCTGTGAGTGTATTGGATTTCCCCCCCCCCCCCAGAAAATCGATGTGTTACCAAGAAACTAAACTTCAGTTCATTAACAATTTATGAGCACTAATATGATTATTGACTACATACCTAACATTATTTAGTTGCAATTAAAAAAGGTATTCCACGAATTTAGAGAAAATTAAATTCGGACTGTATCTCTGAGAAAAGATGTAATAAATATAAAAAAATATTTTCTCTTTCCAGAGAAATACCTATATTAATTTGCTTCACATCGCACATTCCAATTAAATATACCAATTATTAATTCTCCGAAATCCTTTATTAAATCTTCATCAGAAATATTTTACTGATTAACTAAATCAATTATGAGAAATTAACACTAGATAATGCAAGAAGGTTTAATATAATTATATGCTGGAAATTTCAAAAGTAATTAATTTTATGATTTAGAAACATTGAATTAAACTCTCCATCTTACTCAAATGAATAAACGTTGTTCAATATTAAAAAAGCTTTAAAATTTTCCTCTAAATCAAATGAAAGTTTCAGCTCGAGTTTTTCTTTATCGTCTGCATCTTTAATAACAGAAACTAATCTCCACTACTAATAAAAGAGAAAGTCTATGTGTCTGTCTGTTGGCGGTTTACAGAAGAGACTGTAGAACGTAGAGCTACCAAATTTGGTACAGATACACTTTAGATGCTGAAGATATGCATCTCGGAGCCGTTTTTTTAAATTTTAATTCAAATTTAAATTATTTATACATTAAACCAAATTTCGCCGTTTTTTGCCAATAACTTCTGAATGAATGGATTGACAAATTTTTTTTATGTCATTTTAAAGAGCAAAATATTATCTTTCCAATGATACCAGTTTTATTATTGCACAAAATTTTATCTATTTTTTTATAAATTTTTAAAGTCATCAGAATTTTAAGGTCACTGGCGGTTGAGAGAGTAGAATTTGTCGTAGGGCAGGCTAGGCGTAGTAGCTGTTTGTAAACGTCATTCTACCACGCCCCGCCTCCGTACGTATACGAAAACAATATTCGGCAGCGCATATACTGAAATTGGAACGATACAGAGAAGATTAGCATGGCCCCTGAGCAATCAGATCAATTTTACATAAATAATTCCTCTCTTTTCAGCATTCTTTGATCCGCCCTCCCCCCTCAATTTTTTTTGCCTATACTCCATGACAACTGCTTCAAACGTTCCCTCACATGGACTGGATAGCGCAGGCGATTTTCTCTCACCCTTTCACCCCGGGTTCGAACCTCACTTGAGTTTTGCCTTCGTCAGTGTCAACAAATAATTCGTCAGCTCCTCTCCCTCTTTTTTGCATACCTAAAAAGAAACATTAGATTTAAATTCTTCCAATACTCTCATTTAACTTTAGCTTATTTTATTTTATAAATGTTTCTTAAATTTTACAAAATTTTTCTATCCACTCAAAATGCTTACTCTTAATTAATAATCTTGTCTGCACACTGTTGAATGGTGATGTGTGTTTCTATATTTTACTGTGCTCCGGAGAGAGAATAACTATTATCCAAACGTATGCCTGTTTTAGTTCATTTTTTATTCTTTGCTATTATTAGCTATTATTTGGAAATTTGTGTTTTTATAGTTTATCGATATTCAATTTCTTAGTGTGTGTTTGTTGTTTTGTTATGCACAGAATTATTATTCAAGATTTTTTTTGAAGCATTTCAATTGAATAATTTTTTTTATTTATAAAGAGTTGTTTTTATTGACTAGATTTAAATAGTTATCATGAATTTAATTTTGCGTTTCATAAAATGCAGTCAATTCACTTTTTTTTACAGAAATAACTTTATTTAGTTATTTTGAGTTTTAATTAGTTTTAATATGTAAATTATTTTTAGCTGAGAAATGTAATCATTGTACTTCAAATTCTTTATTACTTATTAAAATCTTTTCCATTTCTAAAGAATCTTTTTATTTATCATTTTTTAACAGTTAAATATAGGGATTAATTCAAAGTTCATTACATGCAAAATCATCCGGTACATTTTCGTTTTGTGTGTAAAGAATTTAAATTCAGTTATACCAATTAACCTGTTCTCTTTTTGTGTTTTTAAATTCATTTCTTTGTTCTTATTGCAATTATTGCTTTCAGCTTACAAAAATGGAAATGTTTAAAATGCCATCCTCAATTGCCTTATTACTATTAATAGAAGATTGGAGAACCAGCTGGTCGCTGTAGGCGGCTACTATTAAATAGAAGCTTCTTTGGATGTTGAATGATATACTTACAAAATAAACTAAATTGGCATATTAATGTATGCGTAGAAAGATTAATTTGTTGAAAGACTTAGTAACCATGAAAAAAGATATCAGTATTCTGTAAAATTATGAAATATTAAAAATATCATATAGCATTTTACCTGAATGTAGTTTTTTTAATGTATTAAACGTTATGTGTTTGATAAATTAGGGTATTTAGGATAAGTGAACATTATTTCTGTTTTCCTGTGACTTTCCTTCTTGCAGCTCGACACAGCTGCTAAAACAATATTCATAGTGCAATTATCCATTCACAACGAAGAAGATTCATTCGGTATTTATTGAAATCATTCAATTCTGATTATTATCACTTTTTTTTATTAAAACTACTTCCTCTTTATTTATTTATTAAGCAGTATTTATTATAAAGCTGTTAACTGTCATTAGGTGAAGGCTGATAATTTTCAGACAAACATGCCAATAAATGAAAAGTCTTGAAGTTTCTATACTTATCTCTCCTCAAAATAATTTTTTCGATTGTTCGTGAGATATACAGCAAATGCAATGAAACTTGGTTGATCTGAACATCTTTAATTCGAATTCATCGGTAATTCAAATCTTTTCCTTGTTCTAAAACGCCCAACAATATTGCTGCGATGTCTTCAAGTTATTGTACGACATTCAGAATATCTAACAACATCCTGGAGATATCGTGCAATATCTTGTGCTAATAGAATATTAACGTAATATTAAAATATCGTCTATGATTCGAATTTATTTTGGTTAATTCAAAATAATAACTAAAATTTTATTTCTTAATTGTTTTCTTTGTTAAATATATTAAAGATATTATGCGACATTTAAAATATCTAACAACATCCTGGAAATATCGTGCAATATCTTGTGCTAATAGAATATTAACGTAATATTAAAATATCGTCTATGATTCGAATTTATTTTGGTTAATTCGAAATAATAATTAAAAATTTTATTTCTGAATTGTTTTCTTTGTTAAATATATTTAGGATATTATGCGATATTCAGAATATCTGACAACATCCTGGAGATATCGTGCAATATCTTGCGCTAATAGTGTATTAATGTAATATTAAAATATCGTCTATGATTCGAATTTATTTTGGCTAATTTGAAATAATAACTAAAAATTTTATTTCTGAATTGTTTTCTTTGTTAAATACGTCCATATCTTCCGTCCTCAGTGATTGTAAGTGATCCTCAGTGATTGTAAGTGATCCTCAGTGATCGTAGGTGAATAATTTTTAAATCCTTTAATTCACTCGAGGACTTTACGCACAAAATTTTTTTATTAAAAAGAAAACTTGGAAAATTTTATGTGTTTTCTGGATGTTGAAATGTATTCGTTATTTTGTAATTTCTTCTGCATACAAAATTCTGTACACGGTAACAGGTCCAAAAATACCCTATTCCCTTTTCAATGCAAAGAAGCTTAACAGAAAACTTGCCATTTGTATATGAAAAAATTGAGAACAGAACACTCCTGCTGTTTTATATCATGCTAATAATGTTTTTCCTTTTTAAAATGCGAGGCCGCGGTGGCCGGAGGGTCGCAGGTTCGAGACCCGACTCCACCGAAGATCCGCCGTGTGTGGGGCCCGCTGCACGCTAAATCATACGTAGTGGCTAAACGTCCTCTCGCTGGTGTGGCGCGGGAGTTTGGAGAAGGGGTGCCAGCTGAGGCGTCGTCCCCCGTGATCCGAACGCGGTTCAAAATTACGAGGTCCGTCCCAAAATAGCCCTCGCGTTGCTTCAAAACGGGACGTTAATCTAACCTAACCTTTATAAAATGTTAACACTATGTGACTGACTAACTGTCTTTTTACAGGTGAACTTAAAAACAAACAAGCAAAACATCTTTGTTGCAGATTTAAATTGATAAAATTCACTTGATTTTTGTTCCTAAAGTGAACACCAAAACCTTTCGGAATTGCAGTTAACATATAAGTGGTAAAAGCAGACTGAACGAGACGAAGAGTAGGGGAAAGTGGGATATAACCGTGTAGCTGAGGTTCGAAGGCTTGTTGGAGCTAAAATATTCGACATAGAGCTTGTCAAGTTTTATTAAAATATTCATTGTTTATCATAGTGCAATGTATCATTCCAGGAAAGGCACAGTTTCATTTCTTTTTTTATCAATGATTTTTTTGTAAAAAAAGGTCAAACTTTCCGTTTTAACTATACTTGTAGGGTAAAACCGGGTATAAATGTTAACGTTATGGGAAAATAGGAAAACTCGACTTTCAGTGGAAAAGTTGCTATCATTTTTATTTTATATGGCAATTTAAGAATATTAGTTACTAAATTCACATGCTAAGCAGTTGTCTTCTTCTTTCCGCGACTGCAGCCCCCTTCTCCTTTATTTAAATTAGAAAATACATAATTTAAATATAAACAATCAAAGTGTGATGTGTTTTTATTGTCATATTCGGAGGAAGCATCAATACTGACTGTCCCAGTCTCACGCCACTTGGAATACCCGTTTTTACCCCGAATGCAGTATAAAATAAGAAATGAATTTCGTATAAAATACGAAATAGAACCGCGCAATTATTGGAGTACATCCTTATTGTTTGACAGAGTATAAATCCTTAGTAAACGTATAGTAAGCTGGACTAAATATAGCTTCTTTAACCATAATGATTATTAAGTAAGGATAGTTTAAAATCAAACGAACATAAGAGAGTTGACGTCTTAAAAAAATAAACCTTCACATATGCAATGCATTCAACAGTTACAACACGCCACTATGACTGTTCCTTTTCTTGACTAGTAGTGTGTAATTCAGTATCTGTCTCCCTGATAGGAAAAATAATAGCGCCAGAATCAAGGGTACCCGGTTCTACCCCACTACCCAGCTTTATCCCACTCTCCCCTACTTATGATGAAACAAGAAAAAGTTTAATGTTCATGTTACGGTAAAATACCGAAATCTGGCAAATGTCGACATTTACCGACAGGAGAAACTTAACACTCAACAGTGATTGCCCACATTTGCCAGATATCGGTCTTTCACAGTAACATGCATATATTGTTTTGTAAATAGTTTTATAAATAATAGAACTTTTGGTTAACTTAATAAAAACTGGCAATTTTAAGTTAGAAAAAGTATGTTTTTATTTTGCTTAATTTTGTCAATTTAAAACAACTTTAACCATTAAGTAAACTTCATTTATAGTCCGTTTAAAAAGAAGTGTGCAACCGAAAAATAAATCCATTTTTAGGGCATAAAATGGAATAATAATCAATGAGAAATGTCGTTAAAATTCCATGCTTCATTCATTTTGCCTTTAATAGAAGTGCTTCGTATTAAAGCCTTACTTCGATTATTTTCGAAACATTTTAAACAAAAAATCAATTTAACCACAAAACACAGAAATTCTCCCCGAAAATTTCCCCTCTTTTTTCCATTTCAGTGAATTTCAATAATGGCAAAACTCGACTCACTAAAATATGAATACCTTAATCTAAACTTTCCATAAAAAAATAGCAACAAATTCATTACCCAAAGCGAACATTACGTCAGGTCCCATAAATTCTCAGCGAAGCATGGCAATTTCACACATAACCTAGTGACTTTCGTGTTTAGGGATAATCGTGCCGTTGCCATAATCTAATTCACAAATGATAAAAAGAAAACAACCGACCACAATTGGGAAATAACCCAGCGAATAAATTTCCCAAAACTCATGTTCCCAGACAAATCTGTCGATAACTCTTGCAATCACCAACACTACAGAGCCCTGAAGTCTCAACTACCATCAATTGGCCTGGCAGCAAACCGTGCCAACCTTGTTCCTCCAGAAGAACAAAAAAATGGCGGGAAAATAAAAAAAGTTGGAAGAACAGAATATTTTTTAGATAAATGACTGGGAGGCTTTTAGAGAAAATTACTAGACGGTGGACTACAGCTAGACCGGCATGCATTTTTCAGAATTTTCCTCTCTTCTTGTCTTGGGCCCCTTCCAAAGCCATCCAGGAATGACAAATCACGTGCGTGACAAGCTTGAGATGGAACGCTCTTGTGACAAAGTGGGTTCTGGAATGGGTCCGTTTCTGCGCGGCCACTCGTTATCATCCGAGAGCTTTGTGTTCTTCTCGCGAATTAAGTTCTAAAATTAGCTTTCGGTCCATATAGATTTTTCCATTCTTAGAAATATGTTCGCTTATTAATGTCCTGTGGATGACAGAAGAAATCGAATTAAATTTTGTTTTATTAATATCTTTATATTTTATTCATTCATAGCTGAAGTCTATTTTGGGGTTCATTTGACTCCCAATTATTTAACCTATAAGAATTTGCTCATACGAACGGTCATGTACCTTCTGATGACAAACTGCCATCACGTCACGTGATTTATAAGGTACAAGCAGAAACCCGGCATTTCTCGGTCTTTTTAGTATCAAAATGTTGTAGGAGACAGAAAATTATGAGCAGAATGATCTAATTCAAAATAATTCCGGTTAAAACCGAATAGCTGAACTAAATCAATAATTGTCCCTAATATAAATTGTTAATAGTCTATGTATCATCTGTTTTTAAACTTTTTATTACTGTTCTTCGAGAATTCTTTTTAATGTCCGTATACTCCGTATATTTGTACATAAAATTAATTTTGGAAACAATTATTAAAATTAGAGAAAAAATTGTACTGAAATGAAATTGGTGCCACTGAAAAGCTAATTTTTTTAAAAAAAATTAAGATGGTGTAATTGAGAAAATATTTTCAGAAGATATCGCGAAAAAACTCAAATATCGCCCAACCA
This sequence comes from Araneus ventricosus, assembly GCA_013235015.1. Classification (NCBI taxonomy): domain Eukaryota; kingdom Metazoa; phylum Arthropoda; class Arachnida; order Araneae; family Araneidae; genus Araneus; species Araneus ventricosus. The sequence goes on from BGPR01000219.1 coordinate 46,921, forward strand.
ACCAACTACTTTATTTATCTAAATACTAGCTTATATATACGGCATTGCTCGGGGTAGAAATGTTTTCAAGTCTAAGTAGTTATAACACTTTAAATTTAATTAAACAGTTTTTCACTGTAACGTCTTTCGTTGATTTTCTTTTGCCCTCTCCTGTGCCTCTGACCCCTCGGCCAGTAGCTAAACTAACCTTTTCTTTTTGTCTCCGTATTTTGAACCACTTTACATCCCCATCATTGCTATGGAGACAACAGATATATATATATATATATATATATAATGACTTTACATACTGGCAGTGGCGTACCGAGAGTAAGTGGTTCTCGGTTCATACTATGATTTTTTCTCCCCCTCTCCTTCATCATAAAAGGCTTAACTTGCGTATTTTTGGACTCTTTATAGTATTTGAATTTAAAAAGTTACACAAACATATTAACGTTTTGTCAACATAGTAGCGTAGCGTGGGTAAGCGGCGCCCAGGAAATATGATTTTTTTTTACCCAAGTCGTCATTTGCCTACCATGCAACAAGCTAGATGAATGATTTTTGTTGTGTGTTTTGACATCAAAATTGTAGATCATTATTAAATTTTATAAGAATTATGTCAACGGAAAGTCGGACTGCGTGGAATTCGACACGATAACTCAAAAATGGGCGGATGAAATTTGGCTCATGATTTTATCACTAGAATCGTAGATCTGTATCAAATGTGAATGCAATAATTGGAAAATAGAACAAGTTATATAAATGAAATTTGGTAAGTAGCCTTGTAGCCGAAACTGCAGAACTGTTACTAATTTTGGAGCCAATGGGTCAATGAGAAGAGATCATACATACAAACTTGATTAATTTTTCGCTACAGTGAGATGATCGAAGGGATCACGAGTTTACTCGTGTACCTTTTAGGAGTAGCGTTATAGTCCGCGGAGGTGGGCAAGGTCTGCCCAACCGGGGGCAGGGTTTCTCCGGCAAGGGGGCACGACCTGCTGTACAAGGGGAGAGGGGTAATGATGACCCTCTCAAATTTTCGCCCCTTTATTTATCTACTAATTGAATAGACAGTTGGGTGAACGGAGTACAAAAACTTGCCATAACGGGGGGACACATCATTCCCGAAACGTAGGCCTTCCTCCCGGACCCCACACTGACGCCACCCCTGGAAAGTTGGGAAAAAATACGCATCAGACCACCAGCTGTCTCGTTATTCGTCGGGGATGAAGAGGAGGACCGAGTAGGGTTCGGTGATGTGGTGATGGACCAATTAGGGTTCGGTGAGATGGAGATGGCCCAATTAGGGTTCGGTGATGGAGAGATGGACCAACTGGGGTTCGGTGATGGAAACCCTTCGTGGTTGGATCCCTGACAGGATCTTTGCGTACAGTGATGACATGAGGGCGTTCTTTGAGCCCAGAGTTATGGGTGGGGTTGGAACCAATGAGGACGTCAGGCCTGTGAGAATGGCGTGGTATAGCGAAAATAGTAGTAGTTAGAAAACGGACACTGACACTAAACCATCAATGCGCTCATTCGCGGCAATGAGGTGGTGTTCCGGAAATTTCTATCTCGTTATTCGTCCATATCGGTCGGTGCTGATCAAGAGTAAACTCGTAATCCATCAGCAATGTTTCATGCATTCCACATTTTTTGACTATTCTTAAGCATTAAAGACAAAAATTAAGATATTGCTTGACATTTTTTTTAAGCTTACATTCAATTTCAATTAAATCAGCACTGTGCTATGTATGAGGGAAAAAAGCATGTATGAGAAAAATAAGAAAAAATTCCCGCTTGTTTGGTGCTTTATTATGAAGGATGCTAACATTTTTTTCCAGGTATTGAATAGAAAAAGATTGAAGGCCATCATGTTTAGGTGAAGTTTAGCGATTTTAATTGAATGTTTTTCTTTTATATCTTTTTGCAGTTGACAAATTTCTCTTGCAAATTAGGCCGTTTATTTGCTTATCCTTATTTACTAGCTGCATGTTAAATTTATACCGTGAGTTTACTTTGTTTGTCTAATTGCATATTAAATTTTTTTTTGCTTAATTAAATGTATTAATTGTATATTGAAAAACATTTCCTCTTTTTCTCTTTTCAGGTAAGTTTATATTTCTCATCTACAGCAGTATCTAAGCAAAAAACAAGCAGTCAGTTGTGAAGATTATGAATAAGCATTCGTAAGTAATATCATATTAGCATTCATAAAGTTTAAATAAAAAAAATCGACGGGAGGCTGTCTCTGCGAAACCGTCGCTGGGATTGAGGGGCATAGACTTACTTACCTTACTCAGCTGTGATTTTCTCTGACTAAAGTAGCTCTATGTCAGTATTAAAAGTATTAACTCTATAGTCTATAGTGACTATTAGTCTAGTGTGACTATGTACTCTATCTATGTAAAATTCTTCATGATTTTCACCAAATTTTCAACTCAATTGTGGCTAAACCGTAATTACAAATTCTAAAATTATTTTTGCAATCTTCAATGCCTACTTTTTCTGATAAATGAAACTAAAAACAACTCTTTATGTTATTTGGTTGCGGAGCTATAAGCGTTTAACTTAGCACGAAATACGTAATTCAACAATTCTTGAGTAATATTTCGCGCGATCGATGAATGAATTGCCTTAGTCTGCGAGCGCGCGCATCGGTCGTTGTGACGTCATCAAAATTTTCCGTGATTTTCACCAAGTTTGCAGCTCGACTGTGACTAAACTGCAATTCCAAATTCTAAAATTATTTTTGAAATCTTCAATGCCCACCTTTCTCTGTTAAATTAAACTAAAACCAACTCTCTATGTTATTTGGTTGCTGAGCTACAAGCGTTTAACTTTTGCTCGAAAAGCGTCATAATTTTTTCCTTTCGAGACACACAATTAGACTACTATGGAGAGACGTAAGTCTACGTCAAAAATACTACCATTTGAAATTATAGTAAGTCGGTCAACAAGAAAATATATAAAATGAAAAAAAAGTACCTTTTAAAAATTAAGATATTTAAATATTTACTGTATGTTTACTTACACAAATTGCATAAATTGCAATAACATAAAATGGTTTATAGACGGCACACATTTCTAAATTTATGGTTGCAAACCTGTCTAGAAATGTCTGAAATTTTGAGACATATACTGAATAACTGCCAAAGCATGCATGTGCCGCAGGTAATCAAATGCTTCAATAATAGCTTAATTTATGTTTGTGTAGTAAAACTTAATTCATGCTTAAGTTTATGCATATTTCCTTGTTTAGATCGATGATGAAAATTGACAGTGTTTGAAAGTTATTATTCACAGCCTCTTGAGACGTGTGGTTTAGAAGAGTTACTTTAGAAAATTAAAAGCGGACTTGATAGAAAGGCGAGTGCTTTAACACATTTCAAAGCTGCACCCGACAAAAACTGTCAAAACAATTTGAACTTGAAGGAAAGAGATAAAACTTGCCCTCGGGTATTTTGGTTAAAAGCAAACAGAGTATTCAAAGATAGGGAAAATTTAGATAAATGAAGGGCTAAAACTGAATGTATAAGCATTATTTAATTTTGATATTTTTTTATTGTTTTCGTTAGGAAATATTTTAGCTGCGTTTTATCATCGACAATCAACTGATTAAAACTATAAATAAAATGCAGTGTGCAGATTTTTTGTTTGTCTTAATTCGATAAAGGCAAGATTACGCGCTTGTTTCCTTTTTCGTATAAGAAGTATAGTTTAGTTTAGTCATATTAACGTCCTGTTTTGAAGCAACACGAGGGCTGTTTTGGACGAACCTCGTAATTTTGATCTGCGGTCAGATGACGAAGAGGACACCTGAGCTGGCACCTCTGCTCTCCAAACTTCCACACCACACCAGCGGGTATAAGAAGTACAGAAAGAGAAAGTGTAGTAATTGTCAAAAAATTCCAGCTCGATTATTTGATGAATTTCCACTTTTTATACCTTCCTAAGTCGTAATTTTCGCAAGACATTAAACCACCGCTCATGCATTTCTCATTTGAACGTCGTCTCATCACAGTGCCGATTCATTTTTAACTATTTTAATGACAAAGTACTTCGTTTATACGACGCAAAGTTTCGGTTTTACGTTGTTTCCTGCCTTTCTAAAATTCGCAAATTTTCTGCCTCAGTCATTATTTCTCCTTTCCCATTGCGGGGAAAACTTTTCATAGAAAGAAGGGCGGCTGGCAACATTCTTTTCCTCCCTGCCATTTCCAAATAAATATTCATGTACATAAATCGCATAAAATAAGAAATGTTTAATTAGTACTTAAGGGCATACAGTGTGTCCTCTGAAGTTATTCTACTCCACATTAACTTGAGAACGTCGACAACTATTACCACAAATTTGGTCTCTAGGTAAAGAAAAGTGACCATGCGCTACACTGTGAGATCTATTACAGCGCCACCTGGCGGCAAACAACGAAGTTAGAGTTCCTATCTCGAAAACAGCACAAGATACGGGAAAAAAGCCAGTTACAAAAATGTAGAGCGTCTTCTATTTAGTACGAAAAGACACTTTGTGCATATCAATACGTAGAAAATCGCTTAAAATTCTCATTTGTTTGTTCACTTTTTCCGAAATTGTGATGTTACAAGACATGCATAAAAGGAGAAAATTTTATTTTTCGGACAGAAAAATGACACCATCATACTTTTTCCTGTGGGAATAACTCAAACAGCAGGTGTATGGACCTTTCCACCAGCATTGCAGGACTTTCGATGACGTATTAAAGTAATTGTGCTGGCGGACCAATTGATATGCCGAAAAGCTTGCAAAATGAAATTGAAAGAAGAGTCCAAATCTTTGTTGTGGATGACGGAGAGCAGTTTGAGCACAAAAAATAAAGGTATCTTGTGATAAGTAGTTGTTTTTCTCTTTTCAACCTGTTTTGAGACGTACCAGTTTCGAAAATTGAGAGAAAAAGAGAGCTTTTTAAGCGTTCTGTTCTTCGTATTAATGTTCGCAAGGTGTCTTTTCGTAATAGCTGGAAGACGCTCTACAATTTTGTATTTGACTTTTTCCCACATCTTATACCGTTTCCGAGATAGGAACGCTAACTCCATTGTTTGCCACCAGGTGGTACTGTAACCGATCTCACCGTGCCGCGCATGGTCACTTTACTATACCTGACACCAAGTTTGTGGCAATAGTTGTCGCCGTTCTCAAGTTAATTTGGGGTAGAAGGACTTTAGTGGACATCCTGTATAATAAAGGTCTGATTTTTCTGACTTCAATGATAAACGTTTAATCTTAAAATTTAATTATTACTTTCAAAACCGCCTAATAATATACCAGTACTATCTTAAAAACTATAAAATTATTACTTTCGAACGAATTTCCATTAGTAGCAATAAATTTGTAATAATCACAGTTGTATATTAGAATAACGTCTTTTCATTTATACATCGTTTTAAGTCAATTCCCTGAAAGACGTATAAACCGTGCTTTACTGTATTTGAAATTATGACTGTCTGTCTGGAAACACATTGGCTCAAAAATGGAACGTGCAAGACCAGGGATTCCCAAACTTTTTTCCCTCGCGTAACCCTTGATTAGTCTTTTCTATTTTCGCGTGTCCCCTACTGTCATATCCTCCCTCCAACTATCCATCTATGCAAAGAAGCTTTTATCAATTATGTTAAGGGTTCAGGTAAGTTTAAGAGTCAAATGACTCGAATTAATAACATTTGCAGGACTTATCTTTGTTTTTACATTTTATTCCAGTCTTTCAATAGTATTAGTTCAATGCCAAAACAAATGGAACCAGTATTATAATAATTTCACATTAACTTATTAGGATACCTAAAAATTACACTTCCTTTTGCTTTCTTTTCCCCTTATTTTGAGGGTAGGCCTTAGGACTTGCACAACTTTTACTTTTCCCACGAATTTGGTGACACAAAATTCTGCAAAATTCTTAATCCCATATGTTTTCTTGTATCCGCCATTACCGACTTTGATCTCGCGTACCCCAACTTGTCCTTTGCGTACCTCCAGGAGTACGCGACCACTGGTTGGTAACCTCTGTGCTAGACGAATGAAGTTCGACATGCGGTTTTCCCTCTATAATTGTAGATCTCTATCAAATTTTGGAAGAAATACATCAAAGGGAGGTTTGTCCGTTCGTGTGCATGTGAACTCCATGCGTTAGATGGAAGAAGTTTGGTATATGATTTTTTTTCTCTAAATTTGTAGAACTGAATCCGATTTCGGAATAAATCCTTCAAGGATTGATTGTCTGGAAGTCTCTGTATTGGAGTGTATTATCTGGACGTGATATATCAAAAATGCAACAAGCTACAAGGATAAATTTCAGTATATCGTCTTTGCCTCAAAATAGCAGATCCGTGTCAAATTGTGGTCAAATCTGTTAATGGGTAGAATGTCCGTCTATCCTTGTGCATGTGAAAAAAAAACGTACCTAGCCAGATAAATGAAATTTAATATCTGCTATTGACACCTAAATTATGGATCTGTATCAAATTTCGGACCAAATCCTTCCAGGATTGATTATCTGGAAGTCTTAGAATGTATTATCTGGACATGATACATCAAAAATGCAACAAGCTAGAGGGATAAATTTCAGTATATGATCTTTGCCACAAAATAGTAGACCCGTGTCAAATTGCGGTCAAATCTGTAAATGGGTAGACTGTCCCTCTATCCTTGTGCATGTGAATAGAAAAAAGACGTACCTAGCCAGACGAATGAAATTTAATATCTGGTCTTGACACCTAAATTGTCGATCTGTATCAAATTTAGGACGAAATCGGTCAGCGGTAAACGACACTTTCTTAAAATATATATCCTCCATTCTCTTTAATATAAGAGGAATATAGACAGTATTTTGAATCGCAGAGGAGACGCAAATTCAAGATTTTAAGAAGTCGTACCTTAAAACATCAATCGTTGATTACAGAAACCACATGAGTCAATATATATTAAAATGGTGAGAACTTTAAAACAAACTTATTAATTTTTTTAAATCTATGGTCAAATTTCTTTTTACGAGGTATATTTTATATACTCATATTGTGACTTCACTTGTCACGTCACTTTTTCTCTCATTATAAAATACCCTTTCAGAATGTGAAAACAGCATAAACGCCTTTTTGAAGAAAAAAAATGTCTCATGTAGTTGCTTCAATCAACGATTCAATTTTAAAAAGTTTAAAGCGACCATGAATTCAATTAATCTGGTGTTTTAAGGCAGGACTCAATATTTTGAATTGGCGCCTACTACAGCGGTGCAAAATTCAGAATTCAATAATGAACTTTTTCTGATGAGTCTTTAAACGTGAGGATCCACTGAATTAAACGCTGATCGCAACATTATCTATCATCCCTAAGCAGTGGCGAATCCAGGGGGGCTATGGGGCTGCAGCCCCCCAGAGCTAAACCAAAATTCTTGATTTTTTAAAAATCACTTTAACTGTTTGTTGCAAATCTCTTTTTTTCTAAAAAAATAAACTTGGCAACATTGCTTTCTGGCTTGGCAGGATCGAAAATTTTCCCACTTTTTGTATCCATTCCACCAATACTTGTAGCGTTAACGCGGTCGAAAACATTGTTTGGCTAGTTATTTCATTGTGTTTTTATTAAATTATCGAAAGTATTGTAGTGTCTTTGGTGATTCTTATTGTCAGGTGAGTAAAATTAAAGTGTTTTCACTTACATAAGCCATGATGTCGCGACGATACAAAAATTTCATGACCTCAGCCCCTCCAGACCAAAATCCTGGATTCGTCACTGTCCCCAAGCGTTCCGTTGAGCAGCTAATCCCGTACATGTTCGAAGACCAGTAAAAAGCGCGCTGCGTGTGCGGCGGCCTACACATTCGCATGCACGAGGGGGTACGTCGGAGGCTTTGGCTACGGCCCAAATGCTCTTACCATCACCTACATGGGGGAATGTGACAGCTCCGGATGGTTGGGGCGAATCGATTCCGCTCGCTTCTTAGCCGCTCTTTCGCTGCGAGCGCCGCAAAGAAACTGTTGATTTCCGAGAGGGGGATTCGAATGGGATGGTCAGTCCCGTGTGCCGTTTTCAGCCAGGATTGCCTTAGTGCAAGGATTTTTTAAATTATGGCTCTAGGCTAAAGTGACCATTCATTCCCCTCCAAACGGGGCACCTGCTAATATTTAGGCAATAGTATGTGTATTCTAGAAAACCCACATTTCTTCAGTTTTTGTTTGTCAATGAAGAGAACAGGAATGAACTCATGAAAATAAATAATTTATGTAATCTTGTATTTATCTGAAAAACAAATTTTTGCTTCAGTATATTCGGTGTTGATTCCAAATAAGAATAAAATTCTTGGCAGTATTTCTTAAAATTTACTGTGGTAATTAACATTCCTTTAATGATTGCGGCATACAACTGAGTTTTTTGTTCATCCACTACTTATTCATAAGAGAAAATACCATTCAAATTATTCGTGTGAACAATTACACCAAACGATTTTCTGTTGAAATATTCCCAGTGTTCAATTTCGTCCTTTTTTCCTGAATAATATAGTTAGAAATTAGTGCGAGTTAGCAGACTTCTGACCGTCTTCCATATGTGTGAGACATATAGCATATGCCCCGTCATCTCCACGCTAATAGACACTACCTTCTAATAGACTTACCTTTTAAAATTTTTCGCGCCTTTTTTGAAATTGTTACCGTGTGCTGTTCTTTTTCTGAAAACAGGACATTTCGACATCCCGAAGCTGTGCTTGGGGACAACGGGATAGGCTACCTAAAAACGGGTCGTCCCGTTCAAAACGGGACGTATGGTCAAATTAGTCTAGGTTTCAAGTCGATTGCATGGATTTTGGTGTTGTGGAGACTGAAGCTTTTAGTGGTCGTTGCGACGAGAGCTTCTGTCAGATTACACTGTTAGCAAACAAAGAAAGTTATTTGAAAATCTTTGTTGAATTGAAACATTTCATTAAAATTTTAGTAATGAACTCGAGAGGCTACTATCCAGTCACCATTCTAGACTGTGCATCATTTTGACGTTTCTTGATTTCGATGGCTAAAAAAATACCAACAGAGTTGTAAGAAGTCGCATAAATATTTTTAAGGAAAAAAGAACTTACAATTATATTTTTTACGTTTGGAAGCAGTATAACCCTTGTAATCAGTAAACAATTTTGCATCTAATTACTTTGCCGAGTGCAAAGAGTTAACCCCTTTGCCTGCACTGACGTGCAAGGCACGCATCGAATAACAGGGTTTTTGATTTTCAAATCTGTCATTAAGTCGAAATAGAAATAGATTTAAAACACAAAAATCTCTTTGACATGCTTATGTATATCAGGTATCCTTTACGTTCATATACGGGCAGAAATAACAGTAAATATCCTTAATAGGATGCGTCATCTCATTAAGAGGTTACATAAACTTGTAGGTCAAGGAGTTTGCTATATATCTTCTTGTTTATCATTCATTCAAAGTTTAGTGTCGTATTTGGTTTTCTTAAATAGGGTACAGTCGCCGAATGTGTATCGGTGCCTAGATTGGACCGGATTGATAACTTCAATTAAGTATTTCGGCGGAAAAATAGCCAAATTATGTTGTAACGATGTAAATGGGACGTACGGAACCATTTTTATAAGAAATCGCTACGTGGTTACAGTTACAGAAAAAGGTTTAGGTTTAGGTATCATCCGTTAATTACTTTAACATCAGACAAACAGCCCTTAAGCTGTTTTAAAGTAAATAGGAAAATAAGTTAATCTTATGTCCTCAGTTAGGAAATTTGTTTGGCTGCAATTATTAATATAATAGCCCAGATCTGTTTCTCGGTAACGCTCTGACGTCACCAACGATAAAACTCGCGCCATAGCACTGCGAGATGTTAAACAACATTATTTAATTGTTAGCGAACCTAAATTTCAGTAATTTTAAATTTAAAAGAGTAATTGTCGTTCTAATTTCAAATTTAATATCTCTAACATAGTGAAAAAAAATTGTCTATCGATTGATATAAAATTTATCTCGCTATGATCAATAGTTCCAGAGAAATTTTAAATTATATTAATCCATATATTTCAAACTAATTTCCGTTTTTTAATAGAAAGTAGTAAATCACGTCAGTGGTATATCATGCGCGTGATATAGTTTGGACGCCACGATGCATCTGATTATTTATTGCAATCGTGATGATATAATTTGATAATATTTTTTGGAAACGTTTGACAAGCAGAGAAGTGCTTTGTTTTGATTAGAATTTCGAAAAAGAATTCCTTTGAAATTTTAACTTTTGACTTACGTTTGTAAAGCTAAGAATTTCATGGTTATTGAATTATAATAAAATTGTAAAACAACAAAAAACTTCATATGGAATGTTGTTTACCAAGAGGTGTTTTGAATAAAGAAATATGTAAATAACATGTAAATAAAAAATATTTCCTGTCATAAAACCTATGTTTATTTTATATGTTTTCAAAGAATGTTAAACATTTCCCTCGCATATATATCTATTTAAACATGTCGAATTTAACGGGAAATCTCTCGAATGAAGAGGCAATTTGCACCCGTCATGGGTGACGGGTGATTTTCTAGTTTACTATAATATTTTTAATATAATAGATTAAAGAGAAGATGAGGGGATTTTTTTGTTCTTGCTGTTAGTGTTGTCTAAAACTCACCGATATTGGACGACAAACAGTTGTTTAAATTGCACCATTTAAATCAGTGCTTTATTAATTATCTTAAATTGCAGGAATGGCCCAGAAAGCAATTATCCCCACTAGTAGTTCTCACAAATTGGAAGAGGAGCAAATCAAAGAAAATACAAAAAAGGACACTAAAAACCATCTAATGTTGGATTTAAAAGAATAAGAACTAAGGAAACATATCATTTTTGAGAAAACAGAGAGAAGAGGAGGTGAATGCAGTGCATAAATTTTCATACTTGGATTCATGCATTGCGGGCTGATGTGAAGTTGAGAATGATAAAATATTTTTGCTTTAATTGTGTTTAAAGAAATTGGTAACCCAATGTGGACAACCGGTTTCCTTAATTTTTAAAGCTACTTTTTCTGATTATAAAGTTATTTCATGAAAATCAATTACAGTTTTGAAGATTACTAAACTAAAAAAAATAAATCTAATGCTTATTTATCATTAAAGCTATTTCTATACCATTGTACATTAGAAGAATGTACAGGTGATCCAAATTCAGCAGCTCTACCTATATGTATATATGTTGCGGTAAAGAAAGTAATACATTCATATACGAGTCAACGAATATTTTTTACAATCTAAACGGGATTGCAAATGGAAAATATTTAAGAACCTCTCTCTAGTGCCCAGAATATGAACGTTTTCTATTCCTTTTATGGTTGCTTAAAATTTCGCGTCCACATTTAAGAACAAAATCTTTTTATCACGCAAAACATAAACGCAATAACATAAAATGTATACAATATTTTCGTTAGGTGGTAGTGGCAACGTGCTGGTAAAGAAATGCAATAATTGGAATATGTTGCACGTAAATGATTACATATTATTGTATATGTTTGTACATGTTGAATGTGTATTGAAAATTAATACTTATAATGTGGCAAAATACACGTTAAAATGATCTTTATGGACGTTTTTTTGGTTTTATAATATAGTGAAGAAATTCTAGTGCTTGTTTAGAAAAATATTTTTTCCCAAGGGATTTGGATTTTGACGAAGATTTAACAGAAGTCTAAAATTTCGTCCACATGCAAAATTTTATCCTTTTAACCCAATGCGTTTTTGAATTTTCATGTTCACATACTAAAAACACATAGTCTTAATTCAAAAATAATTCTTCTTATTACTCATAATTCTTCTTACTATAAGTAAATTGTAAGAATTTTTTTTCAGAAGTAAGTTCAAAACTCGTATCTTTTCGTCGAAGCAGTTTTCTTCTATCTGGTTTTAGTATAACTAGATTTTTGACTGTAAAAATCAAATATTGCTAAATCAGAAAAATCTTCCTCGAATCAGCAATAAAGCTTGAAACTCTGAAGACAGAGTTCCATTATTTCCTGGAATACCAGTTGAGTTTGTCAATATGCACCAAGGAAAAAAAATCCTCCTCCCTAAAAACTACGTTACTATTGTCTACAAAAGTATTCATTTCTTCCCTGGAAATATACTGTCTCCCATGTTTCCAGTTTCTATGTTTCTGCCATAAAAAATTATTCGACACTATGTTAGTGAAAAGCACTCCTACATTTGCAGTGCTTTCTGTGTATGAGCTACTGTTGCAAATTTGCTATGTAACAAAAGCACATCAAGGAAAAAAATGCTTTTTTCACTTTCTCGTCTACTGAGTGGACAGAGGAAAAGTATTGGCATCCATATGTTGATTGATCTCCACGCTTTAGATCACTCAGAGTCCGAAAAGTCTTGAATAAAATCTATCTTTTTTTTAAACACAGAATGTGCTACCTGCACAAAATCGGTTTGTAGCCTGATCGTTTGCAGGTCTGTTTCAAATTACGGATGAAATCTGAAGTCTGTTTGCCTGTCAGTCCGTTAGTATCTAAACTCGTTAAACTCAAAAACAAAAAAAAAAAGCTGCAGATATGGTTTTATTGCCAGAATTATAGATCTATAATATTTTGGATTTTGGAATTGCACCAAATACGTCATCGAGTTAACTCGGTGTTTCTCAACCTTTCAGTATTTGCGACCCAGTTTTCAATTATAATTTTCATCGCTCCCCCCTCTCATACAATAACAATGTATGTAATAATAATGTATTTTTGATATTTTGACGCTATAGACCTTAATTATAAGCCTTACAAATTACTAATATAATAGACCAGATCTGTCTGTCGGTAACGCTATGGTGTCACCAACAATAAAACTCGCTCCATAGCACCGCGAGACGTTAAACAGCATTATTTCGTAGAACCTAAATTTCAGTAATTTTAAATTTAAAAGAGTAATTGTCGTTCTAATTTCAAATTTAATAGCTCTAAAATAGTGAAATAAAATTTGCTATCGATTGATATAAAATTTATCTCGCTATGATCAATAGTTCCCGAGAAGTTTTAAATTATATTAATCATATATTTAAATTAATTTCCGTTTTTTAATAGACAGTAGTAAATTACGTCAGTTGTATATCATGCGCGTGATATAGTTTGGACCCCACGATGCATCTGATTATTTATTGGAATCGTGATGATGTAATTTGATTATAATTTTTGCCAACGTTTGACAAGCATAGAAGTACTTTGTTTTGATTAGAATTTCGAAAAAGAATTCCTTGGAAATTTTAAGTTTTGACTTACGTTTGACAAGCTGAGAATTTCATGGTTATTGAATTATAATAAAATTGTTTAACAACGAAAAATACTTCACACGGAATGTTGTTTGCCAAGAGGGTTTTTGAATAAAGAAATATGTAAATAATATGCAAATAAAAAATATTTCTTGTCATAAAACATATGTTTATTTTATTTGTTTTCAATCAATGTTAAACATTTCTCTCGCATATATATTTATTGAACACGTCAAATTTGACGGGAAATCTCTCGAATGAAGAGGCAATTTGCACCCGTCGACCATGACGGGTGATTTTCTAGTTACCAAGAATAAGTAAATTTATTGATATTTTACAACACGATCAACTGCATTCACAGAACCAGAATTGCTCTCTCATGTTATCTCTTAATTACTCTTCAATGTGAATCAAAATGTCAAGATTTATTAATTAAAATGTCAAAAGTCAGAAAACCTATTAAAACAAGAGTGGAATGCAGAGACATCCGAAAATTAAAACTTTTATTGTATGTTGCTGGCAACACCGAAATATCTTTTTCATTCTGTGATGCTATCGATCTCAATGGCAAAACAGTTTCGTTTATACAAGTTTTAATTGAAAGGAACATAGATGGTATCTTTTATTATTCCTTAAAACAATTTTATATTTTACATAAGATACATAAAATTAAATCAACGATGAACAAAATCAAGAAACAAACGACAATTAAATCAATTTTGACAATAAGTAGGAAATGAGATTTTCATCAGTAGGCTGGAGAAGATTGTTTTATGACACAAAAAATTTTATTCTTAAACACATTTATTACGTATATCAAGTAGAATATAGGAACGCATATTTTGGTAGTGAATAAAATAAATTATTCTAAATAAAAATGAGTAAGACTTGAGTCACTTAAAGTTTCAAGCAGGCCGCTGGGATCGATATTGTTCTAAAATCTCACTTTTTCGTGGAAACAAATAATTTAGCAAATGATCCTCTATTTTATGATTCAATCAGAGATTAAATAATTTTCTTATTTATCATTCAGATATTATTTCTGTGTTTTAAACAGTGGACGAGTTTTCTGTTTTATTTATTTTGGGTGCACAGAACTTCCGTTCCGAGGATCCAGTTCCACTTTCCCTTTCACGAAGCATTTACACAGGAAATAGGCTTTGGGCACGGAAGTTCTGCATTATCCCAAATAAACAAAGCAAAAAACTCGTACATAAGAGTAAACCAGTTTTGGATAACAAATGATATTTTGAAACATAAAAATGTAATTAAATTAAAAATAATAAAATGGATTTATGAAATACTAATTTTAACTAATTTGCAGATGTTGAAATTTAGAGTGCTTACAAATACATTTTAATTTAGCCTGTGTCGTAATTGAAAAAAATGTATGAAACGTGAAAGAAGATGCGTATTTTAAGTTTAGAATTTTTTGCAGCATTTAGAGAATGTTTTAAAGATACTGACTGAAATTTTGTGTGTAAGAAATCTCGATTAAAAAGACAATTAAAACTTTGACAATAAATAAATATGCAAAACCAATATAATATAGGACATTTGAAAATAGGAAATAACTTATTTCATTTCACATTATTTATGGACTCCATTTAAGCCATCTATTCCAAACAATGGAATAAATAACAAACAATTCTATTTTCAACAACTGGAAATACTACGCATCAGCTCTATAAACCAAATTGTCTTCGTTCCCAATGCAGCAATGAAACTATTTCAAGTAGGTAACCATACATCCACATTGTTCTAAAATCCGCTTTCCCGCCGAATAACAAATAAAATAATGCTACTGTGTCCATTTTAACAAACGATCCACAACTCTAAGAGTTCTTTTGAGAATAAACACAAAGGAACACGGAGCTGGAAGCTAGATATTTTATCTTCTTACAGCTAAAAGAAGGCAATTTCGAGCTATAGAAACTAGCAAAAATTTGCATAATAAAATGGCTTCTTCAGGCGCCTTTGAAATCTATTTGATTTAAAGAGGACTTTAATGTAGTTATTATTCATAGGACGACTTTGTTCGGATAGGATGGATTCTCGAACTTAATTGGTTAGGTTTGAGAGGATTACTGCAGGAATTCCGGTAAACATGGCGGTTGCATCTTCTTTTCTTTTTCTTTTTTAAGGGAATAAAAAATAATAGTGTCTAAAAGTAGACTTAGTTTTTAAAGTGTTGTTTTAAAGTTGTTTCGGAGATTGGGAGAAAGTGTATTTGTGTATAGAGAATTTGTATAATTCTATCTTTCATCAAAACTGGATTTGCCGTGCGTGGAATAAATACTATGATTAAGAAAATAAGAGGATGGATAAAGGATGCCTTTTTTACTTTGAGGAATATTCTTGTTTTTTTGTTTTTCATTGCAATTAAGTTATAGTACGTTAATGCTTTGCATAGATATTTTCGAAATAATCTACTAATTTTTTTTTTCTCGAGAGAGTGTTTTTTCATATATAATTACTTAAAAAATGTAAGGAATTTTTTGAGATATTTCTGTTCAAGACAAATATTTCGATAGATTTTTTAAAACAGAATACTACGTTTCTTTTTGAATCTATATAAATTTTAATTGGAGTATTTGTGAATTTAAAACTATTTGAACATTCCCGGAGATGGATAAAATAATGTTATTTATATAATAATTATTTAATTTTTTAATTAATTTAATTAAATAGTGTTAATCGAATGATTTCTTTTTTAAAACCCATTTTAGAATTCTAATTAAATAGTGTAGTCTTTTACAAAAGTAACGATGCCCAAAAAATGCAGGAAAATTACCATATAGGAAATGATGTTAAGATTATAATTTTTTATAAGAACAAATAGACAAACTTAGATTTATCCAGATAGAACAGCAGGTTTTTCAGGAGATGAGTCAATTAATGGGACATCATGGTCACGCAGTGTCAAACGTAATTATACTTGATCAATAAACCATTGTCTATCTAAAGTTCAGGATGACTTTAAGACTATTCTGTCATCTATTCTGTATCTAAGATTTTTGCGTACGTTGTTGCCAGGTAGCATAAATTCGATTTATTATTATTCCTTTGACTATTATGACTGTAAATGAAGAAGATTTTCCAAGATTAAACATTTTTCAAATTTCATGAATTCAACTACCAGAGTCATTAAAAGCAGAACATGTATCAGAAAATTAACTATAACAACATATCGTTTGATGTGTTCTTTAAGACATAAAATTTTTCAGCATACTGATATTATTTGTTAACAACTTTAAGAAATTGAAATAAAAATAATCTATTAGGTTATGTATGCAAAATTTATAAAATATGTAGAGAATTAAAAGAGAATATGTAATCAGGATCGATCAGATTTATTCTCGATGTATACTAAATGTGACTGTACTGATGTAAAAAAAACTATATTAAAACAAATTTGACAGAATTTAAAACATGAAAACAAAATTAAAATCTAATGTAGACTAGACTTTATAAAAATATAAACTAAAAACCTCACAATTATTACAAAAAATCAAAAAAACAAACTCTCTCTCACATGATCTAGATAGCAAAAATAATAAATATTTAGAATTAGAAGATATCACTGAATGTACAGGGAGGAGATATTTTTTTGAAATTGGGATACAAAACAATACAACGATTTAGAATATTAAGAGAAAAACTCTAATAAGAGACATAGAGATCAACATGAGATTAAATAAAATTTACAGTAGAATAAAATGTCGGCTTGCTTTAGTTAGTGTAGTAAAAAGTAGAATATTACTCTCTTATCAAAATCTAGAGTCAAATCAAAGCTTGTCAAAAAGTGTGAAAGTCTGATACAAAATACTTTTTTGTGTAAACACATTGAAAACTGGAAATTTTAATCGTGTTCTTAATACATTTTAATTAATATTAATTTTTATAAATGTTTAGAATTTTCCTTTTATGATTGTGGCTTCACTTTTTTTATTGAATTGTTTACACTGCCTCACCCTTTTTTTACCCCAGATTTTTTTTTTTTTAATATAGGTATTCTACTTTCTAGTTGACTACTTTTTTAAAAAATTTAATATTTTCTCTGTTGTTAGGCCTTTAATTCATGATTTATTATTTTAAATATTATGGTGATTTATTATAAGCTTTTGTGAAATTCATTTTCCCAGGTAGCGGCACAACTTTAATTCTCTCATCTCAATTAAAAGTTTAAAAAAGAATCTTTCGTCCATGTGCAAATTTCAAAATTCTCGCACATGAAATGAGTGAAAATCGATCTTCACAAACATGAAACGAGTCACCTAAAATGAAAATGAAAAAAAGCCTTAAATAGAATAAAAACAAATTTCATAGATACAGAAGGATAATTAAATAGTAAAATCGTTATGAAGAAAGCGTATTTAATACTG
>BGPR01000219.1:67035-77887 GCA_013235015.1 Araneus ventricosus
TGGATGATTAAACCATGTGAAATATCGATCAGCTTTTGTGTTTGATTTATCACGTGTTCACAAAGACAGAAGACCTTGATTGAAAAATGTTTAGATCAGGGTTTTAAAACATGGGGAGTATGAAAATATGGCGGTGTAACATTGATTACATGTCTTTTTTTTGTAGACTGCTTAGAGAAAAATAAAGATGATTACTAACTATCTAAATGTAGCGTCAAATTTATATCTTTCTTTTCATCTAAATAAAAAAGAATCTCTCCTTAAAAAATGAATTCTTAAAGATATTTCAGAAAGGGAATGGCTTCATATATTTTATTTGTCAACTGTCTGAAATATATGTGTTTTCTTTTTGTGCAAACAAACAAGTTCTCTTAAGAACAGTTTTTATTGAATTCCATCGAAACTCTGTCTTATTGCTTTGTCTCTAAAACACAAAAGCAATGAAAAATCTGAAATGAAGTATCTTAAAGTTTATACTTTCTTCCTCAAGAGAGATAATAAAGAAAACTGCAGGAAGAAGAAGATAAATACTGGAAAATGACGACGAAGTCGGTGCTTAAGGGGGAATCAATGTCAAACTGAATCGCAAATGCTGCGCCAAATCTTTATCATTTTGAAAAGTTTGAGAGAAGTTTTCGAGATATTATCTATTTACTTAGATTCAAACTGGCACTCCGAGTCGAAAGTTAATCACTGGATGCACCGAGCCAAATATTATTTAAAGAGAGAAATAACGATTTTTTTTTACTTCTGTAAATAATTATTTCAGTCAAATAATGCGAAAAATCGGCGTCCATTTAAGATAAAGCTAGAGTAAAAGTAGTATTAAAATATTTTAGACGTTTTCAGAGAAACGAAAGATTTATGATTATAAACATGATGCCAGTACAAATTGCACTATGCAGACCAGTTTAGTTTAGTTATATCAACGTCCCGTTTTGAAGCAGCACGAGGGTTATATTGGGACGGACCTCGTAATTTTGAACCGCGGTCAGATGACGAAGCGACACCTGAGCTGGCGCCCTCTCAGCAAACTTCCGCACCACGCTATCCTCCTACATACATCCGGGCCATGTTTGGCCCCCCCTCTACATGCGATTTAGCGTGCAACAGGCCCAATACAAGGCGGATCTTCAGTGGAACCGAAGAGAGCTCCAGGTAGAACCTGGAGCCCTCCGGCTCCGAGGCCAATGGTGCGCAAATCGTGGGTCGCGAGAAATATTTTGTGGGTAGCTAAATTTCTTGAAATTTATTTGACAATAAAAAATATAAGTCTTTTCTTGAAAAAACGTGGTCGCGATCCCCAAAGGGGTCAAAAGAAACTTTTACTCAAAGTGAGGGTGTCGGAAAAGAAAATAGTTTTCGCAGCACTGCTCTAGACAACCTCGACCTCCATTAAACAGATCAGAAAATGTGGTGTGTTGAGCAGCGTGTCTTCTATGTTAGCACATTTATTCGGTGGGAAGGGCCTCGGTGGCCTACTGGTAAGTTTTCGGGTTCGGATGTGGTGGGTTCCAATTTCGAAATACGATTGCACGGAAAATCCGCCATGCATTTGCTGCACGTTTAATTGGACGTCTTGGATCAATTATTTTCCCGCTGGTGTGGTGCGCAAGTTCGGACAGGGGGTTACAAGCGCAGATATCGTCCTCCGAATCTGACCGCGGTTCAAAATTACGAGGACCGTCCCAAAATAGACCTCGTGTTATTTCAAAATGGTATGGTAAAATGATTTAATTTATTCCGTGGTAGCAGAACTTGGCTATTTCTATCGCCTCAGAGAAATTAATGTTAAAATAAAAGAAGAGAAAATCCTGATTATAAATTTTTAGAATTAAAAATCAATAGATCTAACTCTCCAATTAATTCAATTCATGATCACGTGATGAACGTCAAATATGGCAAACCAATTTAATTTTGTATTTCATATAGCATTTTTCAGAAGAATGAGGGTTTGTTGTCATAGTGCAACGATCGACAGTGGCAGTTTCGCTTGTCATGAGACCGTGATGTCAGGTGAATACATGCTCTTCTATTTAATAATTTTCTTTTGTACAAGATAAATTTGAACCTATTTTCTTAAGCAGTTTTTTAGGATTGAGTCCTCCTTCTTCATATACTTAGCATAGAGATCACCTCGTGTAAATTATCCCCATGTACCGTAAGCCGTAAAGTGTCCTGAATTTATGAACGACTTTTTAGAGATCATAATCTAACACAATTTTATGAATAATATGCCAGCTTCTTTATGTGATTATAAAAAATAGGATTCTTTCAAGGGTGTGATATCATGACCTGCGTTGCCATTTTAAGTTGGTTTGCATTTAATTAAAATTTTTAGAAATAAATTATCGTCTGCCAATAATGTGGTTAATTTACTGAATTGAAAAAAAGAATTCTCCTTTTTGACTTTAATCATGGGATAAAGTTATAAATAGCTTTATATTATTACTATTACAACTATTTCATTTTATCTATTTTAGTATTCAGTAAGTGAAAAATTGATCAATTTCTAGAGTTAAAAAACTTATATTTATTACATATTAAAAGGTTTTTCTGCTGAATTCCTAATGGAAACCATTTTCGAAAAAATATAATAAACCGCTTTAAAATGTAATTTGCATTAATTAATGATTAATAATTAATAGTTATTTAATTATCCATGATAGGCATCTAATGTGAAAATAAAATAGCCACATTCATTAAAGACATTAAAAAAATAACTTAATTTACTTGAACGTGAAAATAAACCGTTTATTCCAAATGAAACGTACGTTTCTGAGATACAAACAAATAATTAGCAAGGTAAAAATAACTATACAAGCTGAGAGAAAATCATAAAACATTAATTAATGACTCAGTGGTTCCGTAGTTCATATTTTAACTTTTTTTCATGACAGAACAGATGCAGAAGATTTCTAGATAAGCGACGACATGTTCTGTGAAATTTATGATGCGACCATTATCATTTAAATATGATAAAGATTAAACTAATGACTATCATTTTCTCCCTTTTTTTACCCCGAGTTCTTTCAGCGATGCAAAAAAGAGATAATCAGCTTTACATCAACTGTGTTGTCGCTAATCGCTTTCTCATGCAAAAAGACAAATAATATCTTTAGTTAAATCCCATGATGCTCTCCGTTGAGATGGTGCGTAAAGATAAAATTTTAAATTTTCTATAAAGAGAACGAAAAGTGACTTGGCTCAATGTTAACAAAATGGAAGTCAAGCAGTAAGTAATAAAGATATAAAGTCGTGAATTAAATATGAAAGGCATTTTAGGATCAGAAATATCTATTTATCATAGTTATGACAAATAGGATGGATATCATAATCACGAAAAACCGTTTATGTTCAAACATTGAATGAAATATTCCAACGGTGTAGATAAAAAATAAAGTTAAAAAGCATTCCGTTCCATAACATGCAAAATCTGGAAAAACCAAAATGTCTTTCGTTAAAAATCAAAAGGAAGAAAGTGTAGACTCAGACACAACTATTTATCATAGTTATGACAAATAGGTTGAATATCATAATCACGAAAAACTGTTTAAGTTCAAACATAGAATGAAATATGCAACCTTTATGGATGAAAAGAAAGTTCACGAGTATGACATTTCGAAAACTTTACCTATTCTTAATGCGTAAACTTTGATTTATTCCTAATCAGTCTGTTATAACTTGGTTTGTTTCATGTCTGTGAGGTTAAACTGCATCAACTTCCAGAGCCGTACAAAGATTATTAAAGTTTGGCATCGGGTGATAGGTTACAGGTGGTTCTAAATACCCTCTGAATTTTAAGTACACACAATAAGCACAATATTATCCCTATAAGCTTTACTAGTACAATTTTATATTGATATTACTTATATGCGCCCATAAATCTAATCAAACGTAAAAATATTCGCTTCGTAATGCTTCTCCTTCTCGGCATTCAAATGCGCATGCGCATGCTCCACATCAACTCCAAAAAATCTCATGATCGGTGTGAGGGAGAAAAATATTACATAATGAGCGTAAATTCAACGCAAGAATAAGAAGATGGCTATCTGGAAGAATGAAGCACGAATCACTTGCTTACTTTAACCCTTTACCAATGTATCCCGAGCTCAGTCCGTGCCTCGAATTATGGCATTTTTATATTTATAATCTAAAAATAAGTCATTCATGAACAATATCGTTCGATGCATAAATGTCGGGTAATCCATTAACATCTCAAGTGTTCTATGGACTCTTAGTTGAATTAATACGACAACACACTTCCGAAACAAAACGGGGCGACGTAATTAGACGGAACAGAATACTGCACTGTTAAGGGGTTAAATATGCATTTTTGACATAGTACTCCGATCGGCTGGATACCTATAAATACTGAAGGGAAGAGCGATTCAGTGCGAGCCCTGTTCTGCCGTATTTTACTGTCCACTCACACAATAAGGGAAGGGGACTTGCCCGTAGCGACGAGAAAAACAAAATCGTGCCTTTTCTCAAAGTTTTCGAGAGAAACGAAATTGGAACACAAAACTGGACTATGCATGAGAAAACAAATTGCTTACTGAAGCGCTGCTTCATCTTCTCGGTTGAATGCGCAAAACTGATATCTAGCTCGGCTTAGAGAAAATGGCGGACTGGTCCGTTCCGACTCTCAATGCCCTATAAAATTTTCGAATCAGAAATTCACACGAGATTCTTATAACCCGACAACCATAAAATCCGGTGTGAAAATTAAGATTAATCTTCTACACTAGGGCATTCTAAAATTCTAAAAAGGTGGTTACCAAATAAGATTATGTAAAAATACCGATTGACGCATTAAAACGGTGCAAAAATCATAAAACTCCGTCCTGCAACACAGCATCTGACATCCAAAGAACATACCCGCAACTTTCTGTCATTTTGACAATGACATCCCAACAATACAACATGTAGATTATTCGTTTTAAGGAGGGTTGATGTATTGTACATATAAGTGATAGATAGTTATATTACTGATAGTTACTGTTATAAATGTGTTGACCTCTTTCCGATATCTCAACTTTTCGCTTTATATTCTCAGAATTTCTGGATATAGAAATCGAGAGCAGCACTGATATGATGGTCAATATACGTCTTGGATGATCGATGTCTTTTCTTCGTTGGACATAAAAACTGACTCTGAAATATGAGTCCTCTCTGAAAGAAGAATTGCATTAATATTGGGGAAAGAAGAGACGAGTCTCTTATAAAAACTGGTTAACACCAGAATTTTCTGTCTCTGTATGTTATTATTCTCTATAAAGTGCATGAATTAACATTTCTCAGGTAAACTCATTAATGCCTAGAGTCCCTTTTTCGAGATGCTTCTAAAAATGCATCATAAAATGGCATAAAATATTTTTTTCAACAAAAATTTACCAGAAAGCTAATTTTAAGCATTCGTTTATTTATACTAAATCGAAGGTTTCAAGCGTTCAGTTAATAATGTAAGCTTTTTATTTTCCAATACAGGCTCGAAAGTAGTTTTTTGTAATGTCAAGAAGAAAAGTGTAAGATTGCTCAATTATTTATCATTTAAAATACTCGCATTTAACAAATATATCAGTAAATACAATTGCAAGAATGGGCTTTTTTAAGATAATTGTTTTCAAAAATTCGCTTTATTTTAGATTTAGATAGCGTTTCTAGTATTTTGCGTTACATCCCTAAATAGGGACGCTGGGCTTAGAAGGACACTAAAACGTAAATTTTTCAGACAATAAATTTTCAGTCATTTTCTATTTGATATCATGACATGTAATATTAGTATACAAAATATTGTTTAAAAAATCCGACTTGACATTAATGCGTTATTAATAAACATCTGTGATTGTTTATATACAAAGGAATTTTAAAAATTATTCTATTATTAGGGGGCTCTGACCCTGCTCACTACCGCTCGCCAACCCCTAGAAGGATTGCATAGCAATCTTCCCATATTTGTCAAGCGTTCACTTTGCTCGTTGCAATGAGGACACTGTGCATCCTAGTAAAAAGTAATTATGGTTGAGTTCAATAGATTTATTGCCAAGATCGCCATAATCACGCCAACCGTTAAAAGGCTCGCCAAAAGGAAAAAATGTTTCAAGATTAAAAATGCTTTATTCTTATTTTTTATTGTGTATTTGTAGTTAAAATAAGTTAAGATTAAGAAGTTTCTAAAATGTTTAATTTACTCTCCCCTTCTTCAAAAAACGTTATTTCAAATAATTTAGGTTTTTACCGTTTCTAGAGAACAAATTATTTTTCGTGTAGTTATAGCCCTTTTTTCATATCTCTGAATATCTTTTCTTCCCGTCCTCAATTACATATTTAAGCCTAGGAAGTGAAATCACGTGATCCATAGTTCACTATAGATGTTGCCAAATCCCATATCCAAACAACGTGATTTTTGGGAGCCGCGCAAGAGAAATATTTATATAGATTGCTTTCTAAATTCCAGATTTTTATCGAAAGAAAAGCATGTGCTTTAGAAATATTTTCGTAGAATTTTTTAAAGAAAAACTGTTTTAGAGAATTTGAACACTTCTCTTAATAAAAGTATTCCGTTAATAATTTGTATAATATAAATAGATTTAATCATCAATATAAAATAAAAACAGAATTCTACTTTGGTTATAAAATTACAGATCTTCAGAAACTGACGAGAAAATACCTTAATTTAGCCATTAAAACTTAATTTTTCGACTTTTTTTCTTTTTAATAAAATTTTATTTTATCTCATTCGCGTATCAAACATCTCGCCTATATTTGCTTTCTACAGCTAAGCTTTAAGCTTTGTGCTGCAAATATGATCCAGATGAGGAGTAGGAGGATTGGGATGTCGGAATGAGCTGTGCTTGGGCTACTGGTCTATTAACAGCTTAATCATAGATATCTTGTATGATAAATTGCATGTGGGTGATTGTTTGATTAGAATGGCTTGTGATTTTGCGGAAAAGAATATTAATTTCGAGATATTTTTATTAAATATTCGACAAATATTAGAACATCAAATTAATATGCACCTTCACCTTCTTAAAAGAAAGCTCTTCAACTAGGAGTTTTTATTTTTAATCTGTGGTATAAAGCAAATAGGAGTCATAGTAAATGATATCTTTTATTATTAGTGCAAATTTCGAGGTATAAGCTATTGTTTTTTGTTCTGACATGAAATAACCGAGTCTCCGCATTCACATTTCAATCTACCTGAAATGAAATTTCATGTAGTCTAAAATGCGACGAATCGAGTATGAAGAAGTTTGATGTAGTGAAATTTCTCTGGACTGTATTTCGAGAGTGGTATTTTCACCGATACCCTGAATTGAAGAAAATCCACCGAATTCGCGAGCGAAACTTCTTTCTGACGAAGAAAATAGCATTAATCTGTAAAAAAATAAAATGCATCTAAAAGTTCATGAAAACATTCCACTTTCGTTAATTTAATCAACAAATCCCCATTTTAGTAAGTTTCTTCAGCTGAAAAAAACTGCGATAGAAAGAAAATTTTCAGAAGAAATTTTCTCATGTTCTCTTTCTTCCTCCTTAAGAATGCATGGTGGCTTTGCTGTATAACAGCTGTTCGCAATGTGAGGCCGAGCTTTGAAATTGAGATTTATGGAGGGCTTCAGCTTTGCCGATTTTCTTCTTTTAACCTTATTCTCTTCATCCGCTTTCCTTCTTTTCTTTCATTTTTTTGTCCTTTAAATGCTTTCCCTTTTCTTATTGGTTTTGGATGTCGACCAATAACATCACTGCGAATCGGTTGTTAAAGAGATACATTTTTTTTCGTTCTTACAAAAGACATTACATGGACAAAAGAAGGAGTGGGGAGTGAAAAGAAGAAACGGAGATGTTCCAAGCCATGACAGAGTCTTTACTTCAAATTGTTTTTCTAGAAATAATTTTGACGTATTTGCTGTAAATCGTAATATACGACATTTTTCGTCCTCTAAGCTCAGTGTAAAGCGTTGTATTGCTTTCGAAATAAATAAGGAATTCTTTTTCAGACTCTATATTACACGCCCAATGATGGCCTATCTTCGAGTTTTAACGAGTTTGACTGTCTTCAAATACTCGTTTTACAGAATTGATACTTTATGATCATTTTTATCGGATTGTGGTGGTTTAGAAAATATTTTCAAAGTAATATATTTTAAGTTTAGGATACATTCTTCTAACTTTAAAGAGTAACTGATGGTATATTGCATCTGTTATAAAAAGTGTCAAACTCAGAATAAGTTTCATGTAACAGATTAGTGTTCATCAACAGATTACTGTCCATTTCTAGCGTTAAATATTACTAACTTTGACAGTTTTCGTTACCTTACGATTATATTTACGGTAATACGCATTTTCTTTGACTAACGACCAATGCGACTTGCGAACATCTGTACTTACGGTCATTAAAAAAATTTCGCAAATGTCATCTTAGATTGTATTTCTGTCTACAGTATGTGTGCCATAGAGTATATATTAGGTATTTTTCGCATTATGAACAATAAATACACGTACATCTATCGGATTATTGCGTTTTAAGTACAATTAGTAAGCCCGTTTAATAAAAATAATGATGTAAAATATCAATCCGACTTATGGCCTGTCAGTCAGGACGGAACTCAGTCGTAAATCGAGCAGACGCTGTATTATTTTCTACCAAGGACATTAACTTTCCTAGATATTTCTTTTATTAATACGATTCTTTCTCTAATAATACTTACTGTGAAGGGATATAATCAAAGCTTTTATACTGTTCGTTTCAGAAACTCAAATTTATCTACTTTTGGACGATTTTACTCCTCAGGGGGTGACACGCAGTGGTTAAGAAGAGCGCTCTTTCGGAATTCTTTGCTAGCACCACTTTATACTTTCTCGTATACGAAGTATACAAAGAGAAAGTATTGTAATCGTCAAAATGTTCGAACTCTAGATTTTGATGAATCTTCACGTTTTAGACCTCCCTGAGTCCAAAGAACACAAATTTGGAATTATGTCTGTTTGGAAATGATAGAGGGGTGAAATTTGGTAAGTGATCTTTACACATAATTTGTAGGTTTCTATCAAATTTTGGACAAAATCTGTCCACATAGAGTCTGTCTATCTCTGTTCATGTGAACACGATAACTCATAAACTTAAATGGCTGGATGAATAAAATTTGATACACAGTTTTATCATCAGGAATATAGGTCCGTATGAAAGTGTGGACGAAATCCGTCGAAGAGTTGGCTGTTCGTCGGTCTGTATAATCGCATGCTTGTGAACACGATAACTCATAAATGCAATGACTTAGATAAATGAAATTTGGTATGTGCTCTTATAACCTTAATTGTAGATAAGTGTCCAATTTTGGTTTCAATCGGTTGAGAAAAAGGCGTTCAAATGGCATATTCGGTTTCTTCTCCATTCTAAGACGCAAAATAAAGGCGCTACAGCTGGCGACCTGTGTTAGGGCATGGATCGTGTTGCTACCGCTTGACGCATTTTTTCCCCACCCGTTTTAGGACGAATGCGAGAAAGTTTCGGGAACACCATTCCCGCTGGTTTTTTATACTATTCTTTTCCGATTTTGATGTTCATTTTCTTTCTGAATCTCACTATTTCGTTTTAATTTAAAATTTATTTACTGTTTCTGTATATTGCTTAATAAAAATAAGTATATTCTCATAAACTTTTTATCTCATTCCTATCTTGGTGAAACGGGCGCATGCGTATAACCGCGGAGGATTTCCGTATCTGAAAACAGGCAGTATAAGAAGTAAATGTCAAGTCTGGCTCAACTTTAAATATCAATAATTTACAAACATGTGAAGAGAAAAACATGCTACTTTCACGAAAAGAATGGAAATAAAACCGGAAAAATATTCACATCTTCTTTATCTCAAAAAAATATTAGTTTCATAGTTTACAGTTTAAGACACCATATGGATTTGCAGTTGTTGGAGCAATGCATTGTATAGGATAAGACACTGGCAGAGAAACGTTTGCAAATGCTCAATGTCTCGCCCTTCATTGAGAAACTCAGCTGTCAGACAAAGAATTATAATTTTTTCCCACCATAAAGCAGCGTTCCTGATGGTTTGACAGAATATGAGGAACAGGAATGTTGCTTAATCCTGTGAAAAAGTGTGATTAATGATGGATTGTCTCATCAGGAACTCAGCTCTCAGACAAGGAATTACACTCTTACCTACCATAAAGCAGCGTTTCTGATGGTATGACAGAAAATGAACAACAGAAATGTTGCTTAGAACTGTGAAAATGTGTGGTGAATAATGGATTTTTTTCGTAGAAATTCAGCTGTCAGTCGAGGATCTGCACTTTTATCCATCAAAAAGCAGCATGTCTGATGTTTGACAGATTATATGCAAAACAAATGTTGCTTTGAGAAAAAATGTGGTCAATGGAATTTTTCATATACTGTATACTACATTAAAATAAATTTTTAATAAAAGCGAGTCTCCAATTTCCTCCAAGTTTCCTTTCTCTACAAGCATCCTCCTGGCAGGCACTCCTATGCACCGATAAGTTGAAGACTTTATATACTTTAACCCTCAGTTAGTCGCACTCATTTTCATACTTAAATAAACAGGATGTATTCCACGGATATAAAATCTGTTTTGTGATGTGTACTTTCAATTTTGATAATATTGTCTTGTAACTATAACAATTAGTCCTGATGAGAATGTAAATGATTATTGTGAAAGAAAAATTCAAATTGTAATGTATTAAAAACAGCAAAATATGCAGATTGCAAGTATATTCAGAATAACTGAAGTTTAATTGTCACTCTCGGAATTATAATGGATGTCTAAATATGCAGATAGCAAGCGTATTGAGAATAACTGAAGTTTAATT
>BGPR01000219.1:77897-154750 GCA_013235015.1 Araneus ventricosus
ATAACTGAAGTTTAATTGTCACTCTCGGAATTTTAATAGATGTCTAAATATGCAGATAGCAAGCGTATTGAGAATAACTGAAGTTTAATTGTCACTCTCGGAATTTTAATAGATGTCTAAATATGCAGATAGCAAGCGTATTGAGAATAACTGAAGTTTAATTATCGCTCTTGGAATTTTTATAGATGTCATAGCCATTCCATCTGTAACAATATCATGCTGCAACCATATATTTGAAACACTGATATACGAGGGTGGGTAAAAAAAAGATTACAAGGGTAATAAAAAAATTATTTATTAACAGTAGACAGAAAACACAAAAAGGAATAAAGAGGCATACTTACCGATCACGTTTCCACATAATCATCAAATATATTTAGGCATTTATCTAAACGCAAGACTACGGCTTGGTAGAAATCACGTCCCTGCATATCGAGCCAGTTCTCGACAGCTGTTTTCACATCACTGTTTGAAAAGAACCTTGTTCCAGATAAGTGTTTGGAACCCAGATTGGGTGCCATATCTGGGCTGTATGGGGGGGGGGAAGGCTCCAGACTTCCCACTTCAACTTTTGCAGCAATTCTTGAGTCTTGCGAGCAGTATAGGATTATCATGCATGAGGATGACACCATCACTTAACATGCCAGGGCATTTGTGTCAGATGGCTTCAAGATGTGGCTCAGTGACTATTTCCTCTTTCCAAAATTAAAGGAACACTTATCTGGAACAAGGTTTTCTTCGGACAGAGATGTGAAAACAAATTGCCGAGAACTGGCTCAATGAGCAGGGACGTGATTTCTACCAAGCCGAGTTAAGCAAGTTGGTTCTGCGTTCAGATAAATGCCTAAATAGATTTGGGGATTATGTTGAAAAGTGATCGACAAGTATGCCTCTTCATTCCCTTTTGTATTTTCTGTCTACTGTTAATAACTATTTTTTATTACACTTGTAAACATCTTTTTTAAATCCAACCTCGTAGCATCACTTAAAACAGATTTTTCAATTATTCAGCACAGAGATCCAAGTCTATCAACTTCATTTTCTTTCTATTTAAGGAAGATGCGTCGAAAAGATGCTATAAAAGAAAAGCCAAGGAATTTGAAATTCTACACCAACCTCTCGTACGTTCGATCATCTGCTAAGAACGTAGGGATGTCTGCTCGAATTCTCCTCCAGATATCTTTGCTCGTAAAATGTTCGGAGAATCAAGTGTGCGTTTAAGATTTTTCTCATAACTCTGCTTCCGAACACCATAAATTCAGATATGATTCTCGTAAATTCACATCTGTTCCGAATTCAGTCGATCCCGTGTTCTATTTCCGCCCATGAGACCCGCAGACGAGAGCTCAAAAGTTCTTATTTTTCGAGAATATTTTGTGGATAAATTCTAAAAGAACGAACGTTCTTATGAGCGGTGTTTGTTTACTTGAGGTAGGAGTTGAGAGATGCGGTGTTTTGACTTTGAAATCTGCGAAATAAATGTCAAAGTTTTCGTTTGAGTCTTGTATTATACGAGGTTAAACTCAAATGCAAATGCCAAAATATGAATGGTGGATTTTGAAATCTGTGTACGTGGTTATTTTGCAAAATAAGGTTAAAAAAATAAATGAAACTGACTGTAGTATAGAGAAAATAAACTTACTGGGTTTTTGAAACCAGACAAACAGTACAGTTATAAGGGATATCAACGCTAACGAGACCATTTATTTTTTTCCTCGAAATGGGACATCTTCTAATTTTTAGGAAATAGTATGTGTGTGCAAGAAAATGAGTATTTCTAGAGTGTTTTTTATTAAAAAAGATTAGGACTGAACCCGTGATACTGACTATTTTTCGTGGCCTTATATATTTTCTGAAGAACAAATTTGCTTGATTATATCTGGTATTGATTTGAAATAAAAATGAAATTCTTGAGAGGATTTCTTTGAATTTACTTTGGTAACTAATATTGCTTTAAAAATTATGATTTTCAGTTCGTGGTTTCGCTTGTCCACAACTTATTCAAAGCCCTTTCATTAGAGGGGTTCAAGGGATTTCAAGAGTTCATTAGAGCCGGGCAGGTATAGAATATATATCCTATAATTATACGAAAATTCGTATGATTCAAACTATTGGTGTGAAAGTGAGCAATTCCACCCAACGTTGAAATGTCGACGTTGTCGGGTGAAATATTTCCAGTGTTCCATTTTGTCACTTTTTGCGGTGTAATGTAATAAGAAATGAATTCGAGTTAGCAGGCTTCTGGCTGACTTGCATATATGTGAGACGTATTGTGCATGCTTTGTTACTGCCGCGCTACTACCCAGATAGCACGTAAGTTTGCAAAAAGTTTGATTTTGACTTGATATTCCCTTGTCATGGCAAAATTTTACGCGTCAAACTTGAAACGAACTTGTAGCAAGTTCGCTGTGACAACTAGCGCCACCCTCGCTTGCAACGCATTTGCTACGAGTTCGATGTGACAAATAGTGCCACCTCCCTTGCAAATCAAACTTGCTGCAAGTTTACAAAACAAGCTTGATGCAAAAACAGCACAATGAGATAATTATCTTTGTCTCTGTTTTAAAAAAAACATCCGATTTTTAATAGCATCTCCTAGACCGTCCTTCTTTTCATTAATTAAATAAATCAATGATAATTTGTAAAAATACTAACTTTTTATAAAAAAAAAAATTGAAACATTTTCCATCTTTTTACTAAATATAGAACTCGCACTTTAAAGAAAACTATATCGCCTTTTTCTTAATGTTGAAAGTTTAACGTTTATAAACAAAATTAAATCTAAAAAACTGTCAATGTTTGTTGAAAAATAATAACTTAGACATTTTGTCCCATTTTAAAGTAATTACTTTTGATTCTAGTTTCATAATTTATTCTACTAGAAAACGTAGTTATTAGCGAAAATCGCTCTCTCTTTGACTTCAAATCATATTCTCAACTCAAAAAATTAATGAAATCAAGAAAAAAGTTTAAAATAAATCGTATACGAATCAAATCGAACGATGTATTAGCGAAATCTATCCTCTCCTCTCGTAGCCGAGCTGGTCGAGTGGTATCGACGTCTGTCTACTAAGCGGCAGGTCGCGAGTTCTATCCCGGGTTGTGTTCGTACTCTGTTTTTGCTATAATTTGCAATGAGTTTCCACGACAAGCTTGTGGCAAGCTTGCTGCAAGTTCGTTCCATGGTGACTTCGAAGCTTTCGTTAACTTGCTGCAAGCTTGCACTCTTGTCATGACAAATTTGTGGCAAGCTTGCTGCAAACTAAAATTGCTATCTGGGTAGACGTTACCGTAGGAGTTTTTTTTATTTCCTTCCTTCGACTTTTTTTGAAATTGTTACCGGGGCTTACTGCCTTTCTGTGAACGGGACATTTCGGTGTCCCGAAGCTGTGCTTGAGGGCAACAGGACAGGCTATCTAAAAATGGGATGCTTTCGTTCAAAACGGGACATATGGTCACATTAGTCAAAGCTCATTCTCATCCTGAAAATAAATTAGAACACAAAAAAATTCTAGCATAAAACGAACAAATGTATAGTATCAAAATTTCTTTTTCTTCTTTCAATGATTTCTAATAGAAAATTGTCTTCGATTCAACTTTTAATTTCTAGCTAATTCATTGTTCTAATAGAAGATTTTCTTCACATGTACAGCCTTTAATTTCAGATTTAAAATTATTACTTGATAGTTTTATTACACAGGGTATCCACTCTAATTGTGACGCAATAGCTAATTAAAACCGTTAGAGATAAGCATGTGCTTCCAAATGGAAAAATGCTCTAAAGGACGTAAAAAATTATATTTTTTATTGATTATTGTTGTTTCAGTCGACGCATTTTAAATGTGTCTGTACTTTTTTAAAGTTACCCGGTCCTATTTTTTCTATTTAGTAAAATATTTTTTGCACACTAATTTTTTAAACAGAAAAGTTCCACTCTTCTGCAACATAAACTGAACAAGTTATGAAGCTTTGAATTTCATTATTCTAATCCAATCAACGGCCTCCTAGAGTAAGCACTTTCCGTGGCGGATCTTCCTCGAGGTGGCCAAATGGTTTTTGTCGTCTAAAATAGCGATATTTAATGTTTCATAACTCGGTGAGATTTGGTCGTAAAAGAGTGGAGTTTTTGTTTGTTTAAAATGTCAGTATGTCTAGAATATTTTACTAAATATTATTAATAGGACTGGTAAAATTTTAGACTTCGTAATTTTTTCACCAGCACATTTGCTGACTCAAACAACATAAAAAACAAATCTTTACTCCATTTTGAGGATTTATCCAACTGGAAGAATATGCCTATTTCAAAGGATTTAACTATTGGGCCACATTTAGAGGATTAGTGTTTTCCCTGTGTGTTTTCGACGAAATTTACTGTAGTATTTTAATTGCACATTTTGCTGCATATTATTAGCTAAAAAGTTTTGCTTTCTTCTTCACTTTTAAGTTACATTGACATTGTTCGTATTTATTTGATTTTTATTTTCTAAGGTGATATTTTATAATTTGTATTTTAAAGCATACTACTGAAGTATATTATTATAGCTGCCATATAATTTATTTTACTATTAATTTTCATTTATTTAAAATATGATTTATTATCTTTAGATGAAGTTCGATGTTTCGTATAATATTACGTATAGAAGCTGACACATTCGTGAAGCGAAGCTAATAAGTTAAGAAAATTTGAATCTGAGGTAATAAAATTCGATAAAAAAATGCATAAAAGCAATAAGAGATGAGTTATGCTTCATTATCCGGAAAGATCTGTTGAAATCGTCCTTCCACATGGTGTTTCCTCATCAATATTTACCATTAGCTAAGAAAAAAATTGCTTTTGCGCATTGTATAATAATACGGTTATATATATAAGACAACATATATAATATAATATAATATAATATAATATAATATAATATAATATAATATAATATAATATAATATAATATAATATAATATAATATAATATATAAGCCAACATACAGAATAAAAAAAAAATGGAAAAAAAGGCTGAATACATTTACAAAAATTTTAAACCTAATTAGTAGAAAATAGGAATGGATAAAAAAATTATTGAAATATATATATATATCAATGACGTCTTATATTTTTTTAGAGTTAAAATCTCAACGAATTTCATTATATCAAGTATATCATCCATGTTTCTACCTTTTGTTGTACATAATATAAATACATTTAGAAAAGCGCATTGATAAACTAATCAGTTGTTGAGTATTATAGATCTGGTTGTTGTTAGTAACAATTTTATCTTAGTCGTTATAAGTTTTTTGTTTTTATTTACTTATAGCATCTTAACTTTCAAAATGTCAAGATCTACGTGAACAGTAGTCCATAGAATACCTCACGGAATATAAAAAGTGCCCCATTATATATCAGTCGTGCAATATAGCCCTCATTTATCATCTTTATGGAGTTTTTCGCGAGTTTGCGACAGACCTTTAATGGCAACCTAATGGCCGACGCGATCAATTACCTGTTTTCAAGGTTAACTACAAGCAAATTACACTCTTCTTTCTATCTCCTCTCAATCAAAAATGAGTTTCAAGCGCACTTATGAGGATCATTATGATTTTTAAAAAGAGGCTTAAAAGACGTGGAGCATAGACATGG
Organism: Araneus ventricosus; assembly: GCA_013235015.1. Classification (NCBI taxonomy): domain Eukaryota; kingdom Metazoa; phylum Arthropoda; class Arachnida; order Araneae; family Araneidae; genus Araneus; species Araneus ventricosus. Next base: position 83,526 of record BGPR01000219.1, read on the forward strand.
TTGTCATGTAATATTTTTGAAATTCTATTTTTTCATCTCCGTTTAATGGAATAGTGCTTCTAACAAGGTTCTAACAAGTACTAGAGTACTCTGTGAACTTGATATTTGGAGGTATGGCTTGGCATTTTATTTCCATTCCTGAATCAAAAATATATCTCATTAAGGCTCTTTGAAGCTTGTTCCATCTTGAGTGAAATTTTAAAATACGAATATATATATTTTTTAATATCAAATACTAGTGGCGTTAATCTTTCAATATTCCAGATCCAACTGAATATTTGCATATCCATTTGAATTTACCTATTGTACTTTTCTATAAATTTTTCCCTCCCGTTGATACATTTTAAAATTTTTCAAAATTAACAGAAATATTTATTTTGGCCCAGCAGTGGCCTAGTGCGATAATGCATAACATGATTGAAAAACTTGCATCTGAGGAAGAAGCTTATGGGTGTATGCATCTCCTGAAGATTTAACTGATTTTCTTCCAAGCAAAACACATATGTGGGCCAGTTTCCCTCTAAAATCCTCCAGATGTTTCATGGTGATTAAGTCGGACTACTGTCTCACGTGATACATAAATATTTCAAGGTTACTTGGATCAACAGAAGTTACCACACTTTACCTTTATCATGAGTCCTAGATTTCTAGGCAGAACTTCGCTAGACACGCCAGGGATTCCCAACCTTTATTCCCTCGCGTACCCCTTGAGTAAGCTTTATATTTCAGCGTACCCCTATTGTCATATCCTCCCCACCACCACCAACAAGCATCCTCTATGCAAAGAAGTTTTCATCAATAATGTTAAGGACTTATTCTAACTTAAGAGTCAAATGATTCGAATTTACAACATTTGCTGGACTTATTTTGTTACGTTACATTTTATTACACTGATAGTATTAGTTCAACGCCACAACAAATGAAATCAGTATTTTAATAGTTTCGCATTAACTTATAACGATGCTTAAAAGTTACACTTTGTAATAATCGACTTTTAAAGTAGTGTAGTTATTAAATAGCAAGTATTAATTTGGAGAGGCAAAATTCTCTAACTTTTTAAATTTCTTTTTCTTGGTTCCGCCATTACCAGCTTTGATTTCGCATACCCCAACATATCCTTCGTGTACCCCCAGGGGTATGTGTACCATAGATTGGGAACCACCGCACTAGACCAAACGGGATTAGAATCACCACCATATTTCTTTTGACCAGCGCACATGAATGCAGCTTTTATTAAAGGTGATATATATATATATATATATATTGACATTAGCAGAATGAATATTTTTATTGCTTTTAATGATTTTTTTCGTTCCTTCGATACATTCCTTTAACATTTCTTACCCCTGATCAGATCATTCTCCATACTTTTAGAATAGCTGACGTGGAGTTATTTTTTACATGAAGCAACGTAAATTGACTGTTAGCAATAAAAATCGTATTATGTGAAAATACTTTATATTCATTGTATTTGGCATCTTTAAAATTTGATGATTATGCTCTCAGAAATATATAAATTTTTAGAAATGGTGAATAGCACAAAATAATGATGATAATGATTGTATATTTGAATCGTATGTTATTTTTATGCCCTTTTATTTAAATGCTCTTTTATCATGTTTTTGAAGATTGAATTTTATAATCGATTTTTCACTCACTTCTTTATGTCTTAGCGATTGAAATTTTGTACACTTAGGTATTCTCGGTGACGATTCAATATTTTAACATTTTCAAAATTTAATTATCGGTTAATCGATTAATTTAAATAAATTTCGTTTCCATACAAGTGGGTCTACCTGGTAGCGAATTTGAGAAAAATGATTTCAAGATCCTATAATATTTATATTAATGAATTATAAATTAAATCTAAATAATAATATATTATTATTTAGATTTAATTTTATAATTTAGCACACTAATCGAAATGTGTTTTTAAAAATGTTTTTATTAAATTTATCATTTTCACTTGCACTTACCCAAATTGAAATCATTTCAATGCAATCTTGTGGTCATTACAGCGCTCTAGCGTTCCTGAATTTTTAAAAACACAAAGATGAATGCTAGTTTGGGCATTAAATATTTTAGAAAAAAAAACTAATTACTATTCACTTATTTAATTTGCTCTCCCGAAATCCTAAAGGGCTACATAATTAAAAAGAAAAATATTTTTAAAACCTCTAATCTTTCTTTCGAAGCAACAACGGTATATTTACTTTCCCATAATAATCTTTTTCTGCTTTTACGTAAGAAATTAAACACAATTCTAAAAAATGTACAATGGACGGTGCTTTCTTGCTAAATGAAACATAAAAATAAATTCCACTTAAAAGAAATCCAAACATCGTTTATGAAAATAAAAAAATGGAAGAAAAAAAAGAACATAAATGGAAATTCACGCCTTCTCCTGAAATCATAAGCTCTTTCTTTATAAAAAAAGATAACAGTTGCTTAAAATTTACGCTTACCTTAATACACTTCTAAAGTAAATCTTTCTAATCTATTAACCTTTCAGATAAAGCAACTCTTTCTGCGAATAAATAGATTTTTTTTAAAAATTCGATGGATGGGAGCCGCGAGAAACATTATTAATATTTCATAACGGAAAAAATAATGACATAAAGCGCGAGGTTTCTGGCATCATTCCAAAACATTTTTTTCTCCTTCTGTTTTTGAAATCGCCAGGTGCAACGGCTCACCTCAACTCAACTCTCATTTATCCTCTCCGATGGAATCTGTTCTGAATACTGCTGGGTGCTTTTTCTTCTTTTCCCTAATATCATCTACAGATGTTTCCTTTCTCTGACTTGAGTGCTTTTCCGTCAATGGAGTAATCAGAAAGAGGGAATAATCCCTTCGGTGTGATGGGCGCACAAAAATGATTGAATTATGAACCTAAAGAGACGCTGAGCCTAGCTTAATTCTTCATGTACATACGTTCCTTATTATTTTGTGCTCAAACGACACCTTTAAAAGACGATGCAAGAGGAAATTATTTACTTTGCTTTAGATTTCCTATGTTTATTTTGGAAAGAATTTTCTATTGACTTTTGTATAATAGTTTCATTATTACCAAGGATGTCCACATTGAAAAAAAGAAAAATTCATCTAATGAGCTGTTAATAATTAACTAATTACTCTTTACAATTAACTTGTTTGGATCTCGCTGGTGCATATTTTGTTTTTGAATAGATTTTTTAAAAAATAATTAGCTGTTTGCTTTCTTGTATACGAAGTACGCAAAGAGTCAGTATCGCAACCGAGCCTAGCTCGCTTCTTCACAAACGTTCCTTATTTTTTTGTGTTTAAAGGACACTATTAAAGAATGACGCAAGAGGAAATTATTTACTTTGTTTAAGAGCTTCAATATTTATTCTGGAAGGAATTTTGTGATTATTTTTGTATTATACTTCCATTAAAACAAAGGATGTTCACTTTGAAAACCAGCGGGAGTGATCCCTCCTAAACTTTCTCGTATACTCCTAACACATGTAGAGAAAAAGATAAGCTAAAAGGCAGTAAAATGAACAGGAACCCCTAAAGCAGTGGAGAAAAAATAAGCGAAACGTCATACCACGATATTCGAAGGTCGTACAATGTAGAAGTAGAATTAGAAGTCGGCGTGATTACAAATAGGGCTGGGTGTAAGATAAAGAAAACGAAATTTGCAATTTGAACGCCTTTTTTGTAACCGATTGAAACAAAAATTGGACACAAATCTACCATTAAGGTAAGAAGATCAAATACCAAATTTCATTTATCAAAGTAATTTTTTAAAGAAGTTCTTGCGTTCAAAAGTATGCGATTATACAGACAGACATACAGTCAACCCTTTAACTGATTTCGTCCGAAATTTGATACAAACCTACATTCCTGATGATAAAAATGTGTATCAAATTTTATCCACCTAGATATTTAAGTTTGTGAGTTATCGCGCTCACATTAACACGGACATACAAACAGACAGACTTCCCTTTGACGGATTTTGTCCAAAATTTGATAGAAACCTACAAAGTATGTATAAAGATCACATACCAAATGTCATCCTCGTAGCTCTAATAGTTTTCGAGTTGTCGTGTTCACAGACAGACAGACATAATTCCAAAATTGTGTTTCTCGGACTCAAGGGAAATCTAAAACGTGGAGTTTCGTCAAAATCTCGAGTTCGAATTTTTTGACGATTACAATACTTTCTCTTTGTATACTTCGTATACGAGAAAGTGAAACAAACAAACAAACAAACCTGAAATCAAATATCTGTTGCCACGTTTCAAAAAAATATTACTTTGAAGCAGGTGCGATAAAATAGGCAATGCAATGAATACTAAAGCGAAAATTCTGCTTTGGAATTGAATTCCCAAGAAAACAATTTATTCTACCACAACCATAACAATTCCAAAAGCGCGTAAATAAAAGATTTGCTGAAATAATTTAAGTCAAGTATATACTAAATTTAATAAAAGTAATTCTTTCCCGTACAGTGATTAATATTTTGCAACATTGCCCTATTTTTGCTCTTTTTCAATTAATTTTGAAATCATTTAGTAATTGGATAAATAAAATTAATTGTAGCCACAGTTTTTTGATTTGAAGAAGGAAAGTTCTTTGTTAAAGGTACTTTAATTAAGCAATTAATGTTTTAAATACTCCATTTTTTATTAAAAAGATAATCCTTTAAGATTGAATAAATTTTAATTCAAGAAATAATGTTTAATAAATAAAGAGACTATTATAATTGTTAGAACATAATTTATGATTACTTAGATTATGCAATAAAGTATCTTTTGTACGAAACGAGTGACAAACCTATATTTGTAATAGTTAAACCTCAATATTTTTAAACTAATTAATGTAAAAGAATACATAACGAGCTCATTAATTAATTTTTAATTAGAACAAGAAATTTTCTTAATTATATTACTTATAACCAAATTAAATTCAAAATTAATATTTTTAAGTTACATTTCATGCTCCTCAAAAGGTAACATTACATAGCTTTGTGTTTAAAAACAATCTGTTAGTGTGATGAAAACTACTACGATACCTAAATTTCAGTAAAGTGAGTATAGTTCGTTTTAATATACGAGACTAGCACTTTGGACGATTTTAACGTCGAAGAAAGGGTGACCTGGGTCAATTCAGTGAAGATGTGCGTATTCCAGAGTTCTTTGTTAGATCATGCAGTAAATGTAAATATCTCCCCTCCTCCCATTCTTCGCTTTTATCCTATTTTGGATAAAAATAACTCGATTGGCCGCATGCGCTGAAAAGCGCATGAGAGGTTTCCGGAACTGAGAGCATATAATTCATATTACTTCCGTTTTATTAGAAAAGATTTGGTTGCCAAAATGCAATCTGGACATCGTAAAATTTTATAACTATCCATTTAGAAAATATTTTTCACGACACTCCATTTACAACTAAAATCTCTTTTGACATCTTTCCATTTCTTAAACTGTTACGGACTTTTGCAATTATTTATTTATTTATAACCCATTTTGCAACCCACCACCCCATAGGGTTGGTGTCTAACGGTCGATCGGAAGAGTACAAAACAGTGTTACATTGTATAAACATACATAAAATGCCAAAAGATATGCACATACAAAAGAATACAATCCCCAGAAATAATTATATCATTATACATTAGACACATAGATCACATGACAATGAGAAATGCCAAGGTCACCAAAACATGCCAACTAAATCGTAGAGGGAACCGCAATTAAAAATAAAAATAATCTTAAAGTAATATCTATCAAAATATCAAGTTTTTCATTAAAATGCGAAGTCAAAATATGTTTTAAAAAATATTTCGAAACAAGGATCCTCTAAAGAATGAAATAATGAAAATAATCTTTCAACGAATATGATACAAATCTGTTTTGCAATTTCAATTATATGAAATGGTCTTTGAAATCAAAGGAATTTTTTGCCAATTAGAAATTATGATCTACGGCGGAATGGTCCAAATAGGAAGTCCTTGTATGGCAAGCAATGAAAACAAAATGATCCAGCATCTCCGGATCCTGCACAAGCAAAATTTACTCTATATAAGATGTCAAAATTCAAAAGATATGATAGGAAATTGGACCGATTTGTTATAAAAATAAATTTAGTAGTTTACAACTACATTATCAATATTGGGCAAAAACACCTTCATGTATCACATCAAGCTCACATATCCATAGTAAATACTAGAGCTTAAATTTAACTATGTAAACAGAATAATCCTTAAAAAACATTAAGTAATGTAGAGACCTCTTAATATTAAGCGACTTCCATTCAATTAACGCATTAATCCCAAAAGTAAGATATTACCAAATCTTCTATGCAATTTCAATTATAAGAAAATGTCGTTTCAAAGCAAAGATTTTTTTCAAGATTTATGATCTTCGGCGGAGAATGGCCAAATGAAATCCTTTGTATGACAGCAATGAAAAACGAAATAATCAGGATCTCTAATCCTCGCAAAACACAATTTTGAATATTTAAAATGTTACAATTCAAAGATATGATGGAAAGCCGTTATTTGTTGCACAAAATAAATTAAAATTGATATTAGCAATAAGTACATTTAATGTCACATGGGTCAAGAACTTCCTCCACATGCATCAGTCGCCCAATTACCCAATAAATATTACAGCTTAAATGCCACAATATAAATGCAGAATAATCCTCAGAAATAATAGTAACTACTGTGAATTCTTAATTACTTAACTCTTTCAATCCCGAGACGACTTTTTCCACTCTAGTTTGCTAAACCGAACTTTTTTGGGAGGATACTGAGCATGATGTGGACTCCTCCAACTGGGGTAGTTTACCCACCACCCTCACCCCGCCTGTCCATCGCTTAAAGCTCACAGGAATGAGCTGTGTTTGGCATAGGATAATTGCACCTCCTACCGCGCACTCGAAGCGATCTCAGTGAACCTCACCTATCCTCAAAGAAGTCAACCACCCTCAGACCTGGCCTCGTACGCTTGGACACAAGGGAAATTTCAGACCTCTCAGGACCGCCTCGCTTGGTGTGAGAGGGTTAATCCTTCTGACTACTAGCGGCTATATACGTCCCACTAACATTTTAAAATTTCGACAGAATAAAAATTTGCTTGAAACTACATTTATGGATCTTGATTGTAGAAAAGAAGAACTGCCGAATTTCATCTCTTACAGAGCCTAGTTCCCTCTAAAGCAATGTAGCTGAAGATTTTTCTTCTGCGCATGTAGTTAGCTGACAGTTTGATCTTATTGGTAAGCAATGCATTTTTTTTGTCTTAATAATGATCAAAATAAATATATAAATAAAGTTTGCAAATAACTAATAATCATATGTCTTCATACATAAAATATGATGTTTTTTGGTTATGAGGAGATTGTCCCAGCATTTGGTTTCTAAAAATCCGCTTGGAGAAAAAAAACTACAAGCAGATCCATTCGGTTTACTTAATGCCATTATCTTCATTGGCATATGTAAGCATAATTATGTTCGACAAAAGCATGACTTCAGTTATTTATTGTTATAACAGTGTATGATACCGATGGGGCACAGACAGATGTTGACTGATTTAGATTTAATTTAAAAAACAAGTAATATAAAAAAACATTTTTTAAGTCAATTCTACTTAGTCAACAAGAAAAATTTTATTTAGAAATTTTTCTCCCCATATAAAACTAAAATTAATTAATAAAAATTATTAATTAATAAATTGATATTTTGAAAAACTGTTTAGTCATCAAGTGTCATCCTGCGCTTTAAAATGTATTGGAACTTAGTGGATCAATAAAATATTTTATTAGATTGAATCTTGAAAATTCCCTTTAATGTCAAAAGTCTACATATTCCCTGCCAGTCCCCAAAATGATCGCCTAGCAGCAATATCGCCAAGTCTAAATCTTAATTAATACTCCTAGCAATTTAATTAATGAATTAATATTTAAAAAAAACAAGAGAAACTATATTAACATCTGCGTCATCCACTACACTAAAAAATAATTTTGAACTGAGGGATGAATAAAAAGTATATACTGACGATTGAAAATTTGAACAGATGTGTATAAATAAATATATATATAGGAGAGTGTGGAACTAATAGTAAGATGATAAGAGATGCAGAAGTACGGAACGGTGTACGTTGTACGCAGATACGAGGATGTAATGGTTTCATTTAGTGTTGTAATAAATGTTGTTTAGAATAGAAGAATGTATTATGAATTTCAATCGAAAAAAACACAAAATAGTCAAGGGTTCACATTCAGTTAACCACATTAACTGCCCAGGAGATTCAAGTCTCAATTCTAGCTTTTTAATATCCAGAGCATGAGCTCCCGAGTAAAAAAACAACAAACTGCTTTTACTTTGGAAGCCTTACACTAACTGAGGCTTTTCCCAATAGCGAATGTAAATATGTATACCAATGGTCGAACATCAATGAAATTCTGGTTCTACGGAGGAGAAATTACAAGAGTTCATGTTTGGACATAATATATTGGTTTAAATTCTGCTGCGATAGCTGATTACCCTAAAATGTAAATTAGTATATTTTATTACCCACGGTTCTGAACCCTACATTCAGAATCCAAACTTCACCATGAAATTTTTTAGTCATAAACACATACTGAAACTGATATTTGAGTATTCGTAGGTAAGTATTAACCTGTGAAACACCCAGGAATTTTGAGTAAAAGTGGTAGGGATTCCAAGGCTTTCATGGCGATAGTTTTAGACTATTAAATTCAATAATAAATTTGCAAATATTTAAGATTTTTTGTGGAAATATTTCTTTAATCTGTATAAAAAAAGATCTGATGCTCATTATTCGTGATCCAAGTAATCCTACTAATTGAAACCAAAGATTCTGTCTTGCCTTAAAAAACAATTCTAAAAAGCGCAGTTTGTGTTTATGCTAAGAGTGTCTTCTAATACGTCAAAACCTTCATATGCATTAATCATTCTTACCATATTAGATGAAAGTAGTTTGGTCAGATATTCAGTGTTTATTTGTTTATAAGTATCAGTACTCTTGGAAACATTTTAACGGTATTCTTTCCAGTTTTGCAGCATTTCTTACTGGTATTTAAAGCTGTATGCACCTCTACTGATTTAGCCATTAATTATGATGCTACACTCTTTATCTTCAACGAATATAAAAAAAGCATTTTGATCTTTTTTCTTACGAAAAGTATACCCACTCGTAAAATACTTATTACTCCTAGATAGGACTATTAATCATTTTTGGAGCAAGCTAATTCTTTTCAGATTAAAGCAGCTTCGTAACTTAGAATGTGCGAATATTCTCTGTTATATTGGGTACTTGCAGAAATGATTTGATTTTTTCCTCTCAAGAAAAACTGTTTGGCTGAGTCATTAGATTAGTTCAATTTATTAGAAAGCCATTGGTACAAATAAAGTTTCTGTTAAGAAAATGGTTATCTTTATAAATGCTTGTTTAAAGCAAGCTTGTGAGGACTTTTATGTCTGTGGAGATTATGGAAGTGTTTTTTAATGTTTTGTAACATTTTTTCATTGGCAGTCGTCAGAAAATATATTTGCAAATTCATATCAATAGTAACATTTTTTTTCATAGAATTCAACATCAAAACGTATGGATGCTACTAAATATTGAATACCATCTCCAGTTTATTTTGGAGTTTGTAATTATTATTTAAAATATCTTAGAATTACCTGTTTTTTGCAGTAAAATTAATCTTTTATTAATATAAAATAAATGTGTTATTATTTAGAATTTTTCGACAATCAAATGATACATTAATGTGGTTTTAATTAAATTTATTTCTAAAGCTATTCTCATAAATATTCATTTGTATTTTACAATGATAGGTTTCACTTACTTTTAATTTCTGCTAATTTAACTTATGTTTTTTCAGTAATTAAATTAATTGAAATCAAAATTAAATTAATTTAATTAGCAGAAAATACCTTTATTAATTAAATTTAAATCGAACAACAATGTATAATAATTTTAACAGCAACGATTTATTTTATAAATAATAAAACCTTTTGTGGCCAACATGAATCTCTCTAAGTCCCTGTCTACTGACGTATTTTTACGTCACACTGCAGTGTTCAGTAGCTCCGCTTAGTTTTACTCGTAGTACTATCTATCTATGTGCTGCAGATATAAAAATGATATGGTCAACGATATTGTAGTACGAGTCTGTCTATCATGGTAATTACGTCCAGTTCAGCGTAGATGCGTTATAATAGATGTTTCTTCGTATCGAAGATCGCTGTACTCAACCGCTTTACTTAAACCAGATAGTTTTGTGAACAGTGAAACCTTCGCTCCCCTCAAATAAAAAAATCTAAGATTTTCTCTTTATCAATTTAAAAAGTTTGGCAAATGTTATTTATTGTGAAGATGTAACTGTTGTTTAGAGCACACCGGACATATAATTTGACTCTCCAGGAGATACACTGGTGTACAATTTTTATGTAGAAATTGAGGTTAATGATGGATAAAATGGTTCGCAATCTTCCGAATTAGAAAAAAATATCTATCTCTTTTCCCTTCTATTTTATTTAAGAGGCATATCGATTATTTGAATTTTGGCCACCAAAGTTCATGAGAAATAATGAATCCTTAAATTGGTTATTTTAAAAATAGCATCGACAATTCATATTAAATAGGCATCAAATTAAAATATTTTTTCCAATTCCACTTCATCCGATGTAAGAAGAAGGAACTCAAAATAATTTGGCGATAAATATATAATTTGGCAAATAAATATATAGCTAAGCGAAGAGTTGTCTTTGCTATGAAGATCGAACGATTATAAGGCAGGCAAAATTATGTTGCTAAAATCGCATTTCTGAGAGAAGCGTCTTAAATCCATTTGAAGCTTAAAAATTACAAAGAATTCTTAAAGTTTTTTAAATTGGTTACTGCGCCATATAGAAAAAAGAAATGGTTTAGATGGTAAATGAGTTTAAAATATAAATTAGAACTAAAGATACCAAACAGATTATAAAAACAGGTAACATTTATTTAGATTACAAAGGGATAACGATTCATAGCCATAAAACAAGCTACTTGTGTTTTTATTGTCAAGTCTGATGTCATTATTTTAATTTTTTGGTTGCCACTCACTTCTTGTATTACCAATAATATAATAATTATATATAATTAAAAATTTATTATAACAAATTAAAATAAATAGAAATAAAACATATACACCGTTTTCATTGCTTCAAGAAATATTTCTGCCAAATTTGAGGAAATCGAACAACGTGCATTTTGGTCGTAATAGTACAAAATACAGCCAGAGACAAGTTCAAAATGCTTGGAGTTAAAACGTAGACAACTCAGTCTGCCATAGGATAATTGTAACAATAACAGCAAAATGTATCTGTTCATGTCTTTTATTTCAGCGGCTCCCAACAAGCTTTTATATATACTTAGCATTTCTTTTAAAGTCACAATTAAATATTAAAAAATAAAAAATATATAAAGAATATATTTGAATTATATATTAAATTAATATTCCATTTTGAAGCTATTCAAGGATATTTTTCCTGTAATTTGCCCACTCGCGCGTAAAGGCGGATCTTCAATAAAATCACATTTCAAAATAAGCACAACTTCCGGTCAAGGTCTTTGTCACTAGACTGAGACTTTTTAAATTCAAAAAAATGTAATTCATTTTTAAAATTTCATTTACCAGAGAAGTCGTCAACGGTCGAAATTCGACCGATTTAAATTCTCTACAGTTTGAACGATATTGGGGTTCTTTGTCAAAGAGTATACCTCTATAATCATTGCATAGCAATTTTTTTTGGATTTTTTTCTATTACGTCAGCTGCGAGCGCGTGTTAAAAACGTCATTATGCATTAATTTTCGAATTATTTGAAAAATACGAGCGATAGGAAAATGAGAGGTATATCTTGGTCTGTACATATTTGAAAACAATTACTCGTTTTTTTGACATTTCTTGAGTTTTTTTTTATTGCTATACTGTCAGGGTTTTCGCCAAGGCTACACAAGTTAATTTGCCTATCTTTTTCCAATCATAAAAATTTAAATAAAAAATTACCAAAAATGAAGTAAAGAATATGTGTGTTTGTATTTTTATATATTTTTTTATTGAAACAAAAAAAACGGAAAATAAATGTTGTCCGACTGTTGACCACATACTTTATGTGTTTGACATTCAGTATGAACGTAAACAATGAATGTTTTATTTATTTTATTTATTCCTTAAAGACAATCTCTTACCTAGCGTGACTAAATGTATTTGACCACGGAATAATATGTGTTTGACATGACAGATTTAAATCAACCGCATTTTGTATTTCAACCTCCGAAGAGTTTTGTTTATAAATAATTCAAATAAAAAAATTCCCTTTGGAGTGGATTTCACTGCGAAGATTAACCAAGTACAACATTCAATTCCGCATCCACTCCAAATTCATTCCGCATTTACTCCGCTAATATTTTTATAGTAAAAGTGAACGTAAACAATAAATGTTTATTTTATTTTATTTTATTTAATGGCTTTGTAAAGACATATTATAAGGTAAATGTTATCTTCCTGCACTCCTTCTCCATATGAACTTTAACTATGCCAAATATCACACCTCCCAAAGTGCGCAAATGTGCTTAGAAAAAAGGATAATAAAAGTTTTCTTCACGTATTAAAATATAGATAAACCATGATCAAACCAAGCGCATCTTGTAACAAAGTAAAAAATTTTATCTCACACCAGAGCATAAAAATAAATCTGCATAGAAGCTGTGACTATAATCAAGTGACTGATGTTTTCCGAAGTGGAGTGTGTGAGGCTCATAAATTGACTCATTATGGAAAACTTCCACAAATTTGTTGAGAAGAACAAAATATTTATTAATTAAAAATAACTAAATAATTAAACATAGTCTAATTATTATTGCTTTTAAAAAATAATCATCAATTTGTTGGAAGCTAATACAATGGACTGTTATGTGGGAGTTGCTGAAGTTTTTTCTGAGAAAGGAGTCAATTTATGTACAGATCAAATTGACTAAATTTCGAAACTTGTTGTATTTAGTTGTAAAGTAAAAATAAATTTTGTTTCGAAATGAATGATAAAATCATTATTACTTGCAACAATTCATTAGTACTTCATTCTAATTATTTTTTAAAGTAATATGATTTTTTGTTATTTTCGTAGAGAGCGTTTATTTTGTGTACTGAATAACGAAAGTTTTTCCACAAAGAGTCAATTTATGTTTCTGAGATCAATAAATTGACTCATTTCGAAAAACTTCGTTGCATTTGTTACAGCACAAGATAAATTTGGTCTCTGCTTAACTCTCCAGATCAATGGTTTGAACTTTTAGCTACTGTGGTTAGAATACTTAGCTTTAAAGTAAATGAATCGATTTTTTTGTATTTAATTATAGCCCCTGAAATCTTACATACTTTATACATGATTGCTTAAGAAATATGCATATAAATACAAGCCATCCGCTTTGATTCGGTCATGAGAAAACGTAAAAGATGTTTGCGCCGCTCAGAGGGTTAAAATGACAAAATCATTATTACTTTTAAAAATAATTCATTAGTACTTCATTCTAATTATTTTTGGAAAACAAAGGGTACTGCTTTTATTTCTCTGCTATTCTAGTTTATTATTAGATTCACGTTTGTGTATTATGTACTCGAGCCAGCCTTCAATTAGTTTTGATGTTTCCTTCAAATTATTAACGCTTTGATGACTATCAAGATCATTTGCTGTTGGCACGTTTTCAAAGAAATCGATGGAGCAAAAAACAGGATAAAAGATTTTTAATTGCTTTTATCTTAATTGCTTTTTTATACAAAGGGGAGCAAAGTTTTGAAATTAAGGTGTGAGTGGAGCTCCGTCGCTCTTCTGGGGACATCAGATTCTTTTGAATACGTTGTTTCTTTTGATTAGTTATTGCTTAATAAAGAAGACAAACAACCTTTAAAGTTCACATGGAACAAATTTTATCTATTGAGTTTTTACAACAATACAATGAATGAGGATGGTTTATATTTCTGGAGTAATTGATATAAAGTTACATGATTTTCGGCCAGTTTTATTTTTTTTAATTTAATTATTGAATTAGAAAAAACACCGCCAATCTTGTGCTTAGATAAAATAGCTTTTATTTTTGCTGTTGCCAACCGTTGTTGAATTTTATTCTATAAGAAGAAACAAAAGCCGTCTGCACGCAAAAAAACAGTATTGCCTATTAAATTTGCTCGTTTTAATCGAAATTACCTGGGTAATTAATTTGAGTAGACAAAATCATTTCCAGGACAATAATTATTACCTATTAAAAATTTGTATTGTTTTAAACAAAATCAAATTTTAGATTACTGCTGTATAAAATCGGAATGTGCTAAAAAATAGTTACGTTTTGTTAAAAGTTGCTCGCTCTATCGAAATCTAAATTACTGTTGGAAAAAAAATCGTCTACAGCACAATAACTATTTCCTATTAAAAAATTTGCCTGCTTTGACGAAAAAAAAAACAATTTTTAGATTACTGCTGATAACATCGACTGCAAGCAAATACTATTAAGCTTATTAAAAAATATATCAAATTTAGCGAAATCAACTTTTAAGTAGTGTAAAGTAGAACAAAATAATTATTGCCAATTAAAATTTATGCGTGATTTATTAAATCAAAATTTAGCTGTCAATCAATCAACAACAGCTAGCAACAATCAATAATAGCTGGATATAATCTGAAAATCACCTTTAAAATGAAAATTTTGGCGAAGAGACATGATAGTTATATGGTTCCTTTCTTCCCCATATGGGATTATCTATTTTGTCTTCTTCTTCGTTAAGTTACACCTAGCGATCACATAGGAGGATATATAAGAATCAACACAGTAGAAACATCTGCCGGATGATTAGAGAGTAGAAAGATCAGCTTGGTACCGGGAAGATGAAATTTAATTTTCGTTTTATTGGTAGAGCATCCATATAGCTCTAAGAAAGAGAGGTTAAAAATCTGGCGAATTTAAAGGCCAATTTTATATGTGTTTCAACAGTACTTAATTAAATACATTCCGCTCATGACCAGCTGGTTTGCCCGTTTATATTAGTTTCTTATTTTTGTATTACTAATTATAGAATTCATCCGCGATGACTCAGGAAAAGATGAATAAAAGTGATTATATTATTGTATTTGGCAGATAGTAAAAATATGTAAAGACGTAAATTTTAAACCCTTCAGCTTGGAATTAAGAAATAATGGAGTTATAATTTTTTCCTTGGCGTACTGTACTACCGCAAAGGTTAAAGCATAAATGAAATTTCAAGCCTGTAGACGAAAAAATTAAAAAAGTTACCCCATGTCTGGCATGCGAGGACAATACCGATATTTCAATTGAAAAAAAAGACAAAAATTAACAAATTTCACTTTAAGATATTGTCAAAGGATAATCAAATATTGTAGAAGTCTTAAATGGTAAAAAAGGGATTAAAATCAAGAAATTAGTTGGAGATCAAAATTCACCACTGAGCTCCATTTTGGGAAGAACAATGATTTTTTCGATTTTTTTTTTGAAAAAGCTAAAAATAAATTGATTCCATGCCCGAAACGAAAATTCTCTTGCAACGATTGAGCCGAAGAAAATCGAGAATCCAAATTTAAAAAAAAAACAGCCTGTAGTTTCGGGTCAATTATTGAATAACTAATAGAGCAGTTCGTTGAGCGTCCGGGTATACCGACCACCAGGTCTGAGGGGGGGTTAAAATGTCATGATACCTGTATGATGTGTATCAGGTATCATAGCTAACGAATAATGTACTAAATAATCCTCACTCAATTCATCTATCACTCATCGGTAGAATGATTAACCCTAAATAGGGTCGTGAAATGGCTGGGAAACTGTACACTTAAGCCCAACCTAAAAAATTCTGTATCAAACACTTACCCCATACAATATGCAAAAATTTAAAAGCGTTTTCATGCCTCATAATTTTAAAATGACAGAAAAGCATGAGATTAAATTGAATACAAAAATAAAATCTAAACAAAAGCTTACCTCACATTTTCATGATCATCTATCTATGGGTTTCACATTTAAAAACCAAGAATGATTTTTTATTCTTGACTAGAAGCTCCATAGTTTCTTAATCCATTCTTTAAGAAATTTTTCAGCCGTTACAATAACAGATTAAATTAAAATAAAAATTCTTTCTGAACTATATATTTACCAAATGCTTACAATATGTCATAAATTTCATACTGCATATTTTCCCTTATTGATTTTGCTTGTTATATACATAACTGGTTGAAAAAATCAATATTAATTCCAAAAATCCATCCATCATTTTTGAAAATTCTGTAAAAACAACCAATCTTGTTTGAATTCTGCTGCATGGACCCTTTTACTCGACCACTGAGCCTTCACAAAATCTTGAATGATCTTCGAATATATTCGTTTAGTATAGATTTTTCTTTTGAAATATTGGGAAACCCAAGAATATCTTCTGTTTGTTTCCTTACAAAACAAATTGAAATCGGAAGTGCTCGAAAAAAAGATGCGGATTTATTTGACATATATATTGAAGATCACAATTTTTTAGAAATAGAATGAATTTATTTTTGCTTTCTTTTCCCTTACAGAAGAAATATTTTCCTCCTAACAAACAGATGAGAGTTTGTATCTTCAAATTCTTTCAAAGAGACATTGAATATCTAAAGAAGCTTAAAAATAAACATATAGTACATTAAAAAAATCTGTTTATTAATTGATTTTATACGCAAGCAGTATATATTGCAGATTTACACAAATTGGAGAAAGCACGTCATGTAAAACATCACGTTTTAACTAATTAAATGGGTGTAATCGGAAGTGCTCGAAGAAACATTTGGTGGTGGTGGTGGTGGTGGTGGTACCTGCTGCAATAGCACTGTAGGTGAAGGCTTTGCTTTCAATATACTGCCGTGAGATTCGAAGAAACTTGCGTGCTTATTTGACATATATAATGAAGATCACATTTTTTAAGAAATGGAATGAATTTATTTTTGATTTCTTTTCTCTTACAGAAGAAATATTTGCTGCCTAACAAACAGATGAGAGTTTGTATCTGTAAATTCTTTCAAAGAGACATTGGATACCTAAAGAGGTTTAAAAATTAACACAGTTTTATAGTATTATAAAAAATTGGTTTATTAATTACTTTTATGGACTTATTACATTGCAGATTTACGAAAAATTAATAAATCGGATGAAGGAGATCGTATGAAGCATCATGTTTTAACTAATTAAATCGATGTAATCTTAAAAAAGTTGGAACAGCTTTTTTTAAATAACTTATAGACCCTTTATTTACAGCATGATTCAAAAGTGCAGAGTAAATTTAAAACTATAGTACAACAATCTTTTTGAAGAAAAGCAATAATTTTTGCAGAAAAATTTATCCAGCAATGTGTAAATAAAATTTAATAATTCAGTTAAATACTATAAAATCTTTTACGAAAACCAAATTCTTTAACCCAGACAGAAAAAAGCAGATAATTCGAGATGTGTATATTTGCTTAATTCATTAAAAAAAACTTTCTCTTTGTATCGAGCATACTTAAGAGTGCAAACAATTTTTTTAATATAAAAAAGAGGCTCTAGCTTTATTAAGTAGCAAGTCAGATCTGAAAGAATATTTTGAACCAAGGAAAAAGAGTAACCCTTTTAGAATTTTAAAAGAACCGGAAAATACTTGTAACTTTTAGATATCCACAGAAGTATTGTAAAAACCCGAAGCCAATAGAAAAGAAGTGCTGCATAATTTGATTATTCTCGCAAGTCGAAAGTAGACGTTTCCCCAAAACCGCATTTATTTCAGTAGGCGTTGCTACAGAATAAGAAATTTATTTCCACTGCTGTTTGCTTTTCCATTAAAGAGCGATTCTAGCATTTAAATTGTTGAAAAAAGAAATCTAGTGACATGAAATTTATTCTTTCCGTAATCACTACGGAAATTTTTAAAAGATATTAAAAATCAATCTGTGGAAAAAATTCAATTAAATTTTAGAAATTCTCTGTATATATAATATTTTTCATTGCAAGTTGACTATTATAATTAGTTATCTAACCAAGTAAACTTTTTCAATGGAAAAAGTCTTTAAAAAACATGTTAAAAAATTCATAATGCTTTTAAATTATTTATTCAAAATTTTTCTGTCTAAAAATTATTCGCTAATATTTTATAGAATTTCCCTTAAATACAAATGATTCGTCAAGAACTCATTAATTAATTTTTTTCTACATTACATCAAAACATATATGTTATATGTCATTTCGTCTGAATGTATATGTCCATGTAATTTTTAATAAGTCATGCTTTTCAAATTTTTCATGCACAATGATCCGACATTAACTCCTTTAATATTTGCTTGAGAAATAAGAAATACTAGCGACTGTCAAATTGCGAAGAACAAAACATCAATTTGTTCAGAGAATGGTTAAAGTTAATCAGTTATTTAATTAACTTGAACGAGTCAGCAAGTCAAGTATATACTAAATTTATCAAAATTAATTCTATTCCGCACAGTGATTAATATTTGCAACATTGCCATTTTTGCTCTTTTTCAATTAATTTTGAATCATTTAGTAATTGATAAATAAAATTGTCTATTTAATACATTTTTTGATTTGAAGAAGGAAAGTTCTTTGTTAAAGGTACTTTAATTAAGCAATTAATGTTTTAAATACTCCATTTTTTATTAAAAAGATAATCCTTTAAGTGAATAAATTTTAATTCAAGAAATAATGTTTAATAAATAAAGAACTATTAATTCGTTAGAACATATTAATTTATGTTACCTAGATTATGCAAGAAGGTATCTTTTGTACGAAACGAAGTGACAACCTATATTCGTTAGTTAAACATTCAATATTTTAAACTAATTAATGTAAAAGAATCATTTAACGAGCTCATTAATTAATTTTAATTAAACAAGAAATGTTTTTAATTAATTACTTATAACTAAATTTAAATTCAAAATTAATATTTTAAGTTACATTTCCTGCTTTCCTCAGCAAGGTAACATTACATAGCTTTAGTTTAAAAACAATTTGTATAGTGTTGGATGAAAACTACTACGATACCTAAATTTCAGTAGTGTATATAGTTCGTTTTAATATACCGAGACTAGCACTTTTGGACGATTTTACGTCGGAAAGGGGTGTCCGGCAATCAGTAAGATGAGCGCATTTCCAGAGTTCTTTGTTAGATCACGCTAAGTAAAATGTAAATATCTCCCCCCTCCCATTCTTCGCTTTTATCCTATTTTGGTAAAAATAACTCCGACTGGCGCATGCGCGAAAGCGCGGAGGGTTTCGGAATCTGAGAGCATATAATTCACATTACTTCCGTTTTATTAGAAAAATTTGGTTGCCAAAATGCAACTGGATTAATTAAAATTTTAACCATCCATTTAGGAAAATATTTTTCACGACATCACATTACACTAAAATCTCTTTTGCATCTTTCCACTTCTTAAACTGTTACGGCACTTTTTAGCACCAATATTTATTTATTTATAACCCATGCCAACCCACTCACCCATAGGGTATGGAGCGTTCCAACGGTCGACGGGGAAGAGTACAAAACAGTGTTACATTGTATAAACATACATAAAATACAAAAGATATGCATAATAAAAATACAATCCCCAGAAATAATTATATCTGTTATACATTAGACACATAGATACATACAATGAGAAATGCAACGTTGCACCAAATACATGCCAAAAAATTCGTGAGGGAACCGCAATTAAAAATAAAAATAATCTTAAAGTATATCTATCAAAATATCAAAAGTTTTTTCATTTAAAATGCGAAGTCAAAATATGTTTTAAAATATTTCGAAAGCAAGTGTCCTCTAAAAGAGTGAAATAATGAAAATAATAATTTTCAGTTAATGAATTGCAAATCTGCTTTGCAATTTCAATTATATGAAATGGTCTTTTGAAATCAAAGAATTTTTTGCCAATTAGAATTATGATCTACGGCGGGAATGGTCAAATGGAAGTCCTTTGTATGACAGCAATGAAAAACAAAATGATCAGCATCTCCGGATCCTGCACAAGCAAAATTTGTCTATATAAGATGTCAAATTCAAAAAGATATGATGGGAATGGGCCGTGATTTGTTACAAAATAAATTAGGATTGGTTAATACTAAGTTAATATCAATATTGGGCAAAAACACCTTCATGTGCACATCACTCACATAATAACTCCAATAAATACTAGAGCTTAAATTCTAACAATATGAAACGCAGAATAATCCTTAAAACATTAAGTATTGTGAACTCTTAATTACTTAAGCGACTTCCATTCAATTAACCACATTAACTGCCCAAAAGTGAATGAATTGCAAATCTTCTATGCAATTTCAATTATATGAAAATGTCGTTTCAAAAGCAAAGATTTTTTTTCCAAAGATTTATGATCTTCGGCGGGAATGGCCAAATGGAAATCCTTTGTATGACAGCAATGAAAAACGAAATAATCAGGATCTGCTAATCCTCCGCAAACACAATTTTGAATATTTAAAATGTTAAATTCAAAAAGATATGATGGAAAGCCGTTATTTGTTACAAAATAAATTAAGAATTGATTAGCAATAAGTAATTTAATGTCACAGTGTTGGTCAAGAACTCCCTCACATGCACATCAGTCTCCGAATTACTCCAATAAATATTACAGCTTAAATGCCACAAATATAAAATGCAGAATAATCCTCAGAAATATTAACTACTGTGAATTCTTAATTACTTAACTCTTTAATCCCGAGACGACTTTTTCCCTCTAGCCCCTTTAAAACCGAACCTTTTTGGGAGGATATGACATGAATTGGACTCTCCCAACCTTGGGGGTAGTTTACCCCACCACCTCACCCCCTGCTGTAACCATCCCTTAAAGCTCAAGGAAATGAGCTGTGTTTGGCAAGGATAATTGCACCTCCTACCGCGCTTATCTCTGAAGCGATCTCAGAACCTCACCTATCCTCAAAAGAAGTCAACCGCCTCAGACCGGCCTTCGTAGCTGTTAAGGGGAAATTTTCAGACCTCTCGGGACCGCCTCGCTTGGTGTGAGAGGGTTAATCCTTTGACTACTAGCGGGCATATACGTCCCACTAACATTTTAAAATTTCGACAGGAATAAAAATTTGCTTTGAAACTAATTGTAATAGGCCCCAGTTGTAGAAAAAGAAGAACTGTACGAATTTCATCTTTAGTCAGAGCCTAGTTTCCCTCTAAAAGCAATTGTTTACTGAAGATTTTTTCTTCTGCGCATGTATGTTTGACAGTTTTGATCTATTGGTAAGCAATGCACATTTTTTTGCAATAATAATGATCAAATATTGTAAATATATAAATAAAGTTTCGCAATAACTAATAATAATCATGTTTCATACATAAAAATATGATGTTTTTTGGTTATGGGGCTATTATGTCCCAGCATTTGGTTTAAAATCCGCTTGGAGAAAAAAACTACAAGCAATCCATTCGGTTTACTTAATGCCTATTATCTTCATTGGCATATGTAAGCATATTATTGTCTGACAAAAGCATGACTTCAAGTTATTTATTGTTATAACAGTGTATGATACCAGATAAGGGGCAACAGACAGATGTTGACTGATTTTGAATTTAATTTAAAAACAAGTAATATAAAAAAACATTTTTAAAGTCAATTCCTACTTAGGTCAACAAAGAAAAATTTTATTTTAGAAATTTTTTTCTCCCATATAAAACTAAAATTAATTAATTAAATTTAATTAATAAATTGATATTTGAAAAAACTGTATTAGCATCAAGTGTCATCCACTGCAAGCTTTAAAAAATGTATTGGAACTTGAGTGGATCAATAAAAAGTATTTTATTAACGATTGAATCTTGAAAATTCCCTTTGTCACCAAAGTCGACAACTTTGCCGCCAAGTCGCCAAAATGATCGCCAAGGTCGCTAAATTTATCGCCAAGTCTAGAATCTTAATTAATAGTCTAGCAATTTAATTAATGAATTAATATTTAAAAAAACTGTATTAACATCAAGTGTCATCCACTACAACTTTAAAAAAATGAATTTGAACTGAGTGGATGAATAAAAAGTATTTTATTGACGATTGAAAATTTGAACAAGATGTATAAATAAATATATATATAGGGAGAGTGTGAACTAATAGTAAGAATTGAATAAGAGATGAGTAAGAGTACGGTTGAACGATGTTACGTTGTACGCAGATACGAGGTGTAATGGTTTCATTTTAGTGTTGTAATAAATGTTTGTTTAGTCTGAGAAGAATTATTATGAATTTCAATCGAAAAGCCAACACAAAATAGTCAAAGGGTTCAATTCCATTCAGTTAACCACATTAACTGCCCAGGAGATTCAAGATCTCAATCTAGCTTTTAATATCCAAGAGACAACTCCCAGTAAAACAACAAACTGCTTTACTTTGGAAGCCTTCTACTAACTTTGAGGCTTTTCCCTTAGCTCTGAGATGTAATATGTATACTCAATGTGACTCGAACATCAATGAATTCTGTCTACGTGAGAGAAATTACAAGAGTTCATGTTTGGGCATATATATTGGGGTGTTAATTCTGCTGCGATAGCTGATTACCCTCTAAAATAAATTATGTAATTTTATTACCCACGGTATTCTGAACCTTAATTGCGGAATCCAATATCTTCACCTGAAATTTTAAGTCATAAACATACTGAAACTGATATTTAGAAATCATTGTCATAGGATAGTATTAACTCGTAAAACATCAGCCAAATTTTGATAAAGTGTAGGAATTTAAGGCTTTCATAGCGATAGTTTTAGACTATTTAAAAATTCAATAATAAATTTGGCATAAAATATTTAAGATTTTTGTGAAATATTTGTGCAATCTGTATAAAAAAAAGATTCGAATGCTGCTCATTATTCGTGATCCAATAATCCCACATTGAAACCAAAAGATTCTGTCGCCTTAAAAAATAATTTCTAAAAATGTATGCAAGTTTTGCTTATGCTAAGGGTTCGTCTTCATAATACGTCAAAACGCTTCATATGCAATTTAATTCTTACCATTAGATGAAAGTAGTTTGTCAGTATATTCAAGGTTTATTTGTTTATAAGTATCAGTACTCTGGAAACATTTTAACGGTATTCTTTCCAGTTTTTACATTTCCTTACTGAGTATTTTAACGTTGACTGCACCCTATGATTGTGACAATTATGATGACACTCTTTATCTTCAACAGAATATTAAAAAAAGCATTTTTGATCTTTTTCTACGAAAATAGCAACTTCGTAAAATACTTATTACTTCCTAGATGGAACTATTAATATTTTGGAGCGAAGCCAAATTCTTTTCAGATTAAAGCAGCTTTCGTAACTTAGAATGTAAGCGAATGTTCTCTGTTATGTTGGGTACGTGCGAAATGCATTTGCATTTTTTTCCTCTCAAGAAAAACTGTTTGGCTGGAGTTCATTATGATTAGTTCAATTTATCTCGAAAAGCCATTGGTAAAATAAGTTTCTGTTAAGAAAATGGTTATTTCTTTAGTAAATGCTTCGTTTAAGCAAGCTTGTTGAGGGTATTTTATGTCTGTGGAGTATTATGGAAGTGTTTTTTTAATGTTTTATAATATTTTTTCAGTGGCATCAGTCGAAAAAATATTTGCAGAATTCATATCAATAAGTTAACATTTTTTTCATGAATTCAATGCATCAAACATAAATATGGATATATAAATATTGAATACCATTCCCAGTTTATTTTGAGTTTGTAATTATTTATTTAAATATCTTAGAATTACCGTTTTTGCAGTAAAATTAATTTATTATTTAAATAAAATAAATGTGTTATTATTTAGGAATTTTTCGACAATCAAAATGATACATTAATGTATGGTTTTATTAAATTTATTGTTCTAAGCTATTCATAAATATTCATTTGTATTTTAATGATAGGTTACTTACTTTTAATTTCAGTTAATTTAACTACTTTATTTCCAGTAATTAAATTAATTGAAATCAAAAATACAATTAATTTAATTACAGGAAATAAATACCTTTTATTAATTAAATTTAATAATCGAACAACAATATAATAATTTTAACAGCAACGATTTATTTATAATATAATAAATAACTTTTGTTGGCAACAATGAATTCCTAAGTCACCTGTCTATGACGTATTTTACGTCACAGCAGGTACATAAGCTCTGCTTAGTTTTACTGTAGTACTATCTATCTATGTGCTGCAGATATAAAATGATATGGTAACGATATTGTAGTACGATGCTCTAGTCTATCATGGATTAGTCAGTTCGCGTAGATGCGTTATAATAGTGTTTCTTCGTAGACAAGTCGCTGTACTCAACTTCTTACTTATTTAACTAGTAGTTTTGTGAACAGTAAACCTCGCTCCCCTCAAATAAAAAAAATCTAAGATTTTCTCTTTATCACATTTTTTAAAAGCTTAGCAAATGTTATTTATTGTGAAGACAGCATTGTTTTTAGAGACACCGGACACCATAATTTGACTCTCCAGGAGATACACTGGTGTACAATTCTTATGGTGTGAAATTGGAGGTTAATATGGATAAAATGGTTCGCAATCTTCCGAATTAGAAAAAAATATCTATCTCTTTCCCTTCTATTTTATTTAAGAGGCATATCGATATATTTTGAAAAAGTTGGCACCAAAAGTTCATAGAGAAATACTGAATCCTTAAATTGGTTATTTAAAAATAGCATCGACAAAATTTCACTATTAAATAGGCATCAAATTAAAATATTTTTTCCAATTCACTTCATCCGATGTAAGAAGAAGGAACTCAAAATAATTTGGCGATAAATATTACAATTTGGCAAATAAATATATATAAGCGAAGAGTTGTCTTTGCTATGAAGATCAGACGATTTATAAGGCAGGCAAAATTATGTTGGCAAAATCGCATTTCTTGGCGAGAAGCGTCTAATAAATCCATTTAGGCTTAAAAATTACAAGCGAATTTTTAAAGTTTTTTAAATTGGTTACTGCGCCATATAGGGAAAAAAGAAATGGTTTAGATGGTAAATGAGTTTAAATATAAATTTAGAACTAAAAGATAGCCACAGATTATAAAAATAGGTAACATTTATTTAGTGCAAAGCGGATAACGATACATAGCCATAAACAAGCTACTTGTGTTTATTTACAAATCTGATGTCATTATTTTAATTTTTGGTTGCCACTCACTCTTGTATTACCAATTAATATAATAATTATATATAATTAAAATAATTATTTCATTACCAAATTAAAATAAATAGAAATAAAACATATACACCGTTTTCTATTGCTTCAAGAAATATTTCTGCCAAATTTGAAGGAAATCGAACAACGCATTTGGTCGTAATAGCGTAACAAACATACAGAGAGACAAGTTCAAAATGCTGGAGTTAAAACGTAGACCTCGTTCCGCTAGGTCAATTACAACTTTCAATAAAGAAAGTGTATCTTTCGTATGTCTTTTATTTCAACGGCTCCCAACAACTTTTAATATATAATTTAGCATTTCTTTTAAAGTCAAATTAAATATTAAAATAACAAAATATATAAAGAATATATTTGAATTATATATTAAATTACTATTCCATTTTGAAGCTATTCAAGGGATATTTTACCTTAATTTGCACCACTCGCGCGTAAACGGCGGATCTTCAATAAAATCACGTTTCAAATAAGCAAACTTCCGGTTCAAGGCTTTGTCACTAGACTGAGACTCTTTTAAATTCAAAAAATGTAATTCATTTTTTAAAATTTCATTTTACTAGAGGTCGTCCAACGGTCGAAATTCGACCGTAATTCATTAAATTTTTAAGTTTGAACGATATTGAGGTTCTTTTGTCAAAGAGTATACCTCTATAATCATTGCATATAATTTTTTTGGATTTTTTTCTATTACGTCAGCTGCGAGCGTGTACAAATACGTCATTATGCATTAATTTTCGAATTATTTGAAAAATACGAGCGATAGGAAAAATGAGGTATATCTTGGCTAAGTC
Source organism: Araneus ventricosus (assembly GCA_013235015.1). Taxonomy (NCBI): domain Eukaryota; kingdom Metazoa; phylum Arthropoda; class Arachnida; order Araneae; family Araneidae; genus Araneus; species Araneus ventricosus. Next base: position 109,571 of record BGPR01000219.1, read on the forward strand.
ATATTTGAAAAACAATTACTCGTTTTTTGACATTTCCTTGGGTTTTTTTTATTGCTATACTGTCCAGGTTTCGCCAAGGCTACACAGTTAATTTGCCTATCTTTTTCCAATCATATAAAATTTAAATAAAAAATTAATACAAAAAATGAAGTAAAGAATATGTGCTTCGTATTTTTTATATATTTTTTATTGAAACAAAAAAACCGGGAAGTTAAAAAAATAAATGTTGTCCGACTGTTGACCACATACTTTTATGTGTTTGACATTCAGTATGAACGTAAACAATGAATGTTTTATTTTATTTTATTTATTCCTTAAAGACAATCTCTACTCTGTGCGACTATTTGACCACGGAATAATATGTGTTTGACATTGACAGATTTAAATCAACCGCATTTTGTATTTCAACCTCCGAAGAGTTTTTGTTTATAAATAATCTAAATAAACTCCCTTTTGGAGTGGATTTCACTGCGGAAGGATTAAATCAAGTACAAATCATCCACTCCGCATCCACTCCAAATTCATTCCGCATTTACTCCGCTAATATTTTACAGTGTATGAACGTAAACAATAAATGTTTTATTTTATTTTATTTTATTTAATGTATTTGTAACACATATTATACATAAATGTTATCTTCCTGCACTCCTTCTCCATATGAACTTTAACTATGCCAAATATCACACTCCTCCGTGCGCGCAATGTGCTTAGAAAGGGATACAAAGTTTTTTCTTCACGTATTAAAATATAGATAACCATGATCGAACCGCGCATCTTGTAACAAAGTAGTAAACTTTATCTCACACCAGAGCATAAAATAATCTGCAGGTAGAAGTTAGAAGCTGTGACTATAATCAAGTGACTGATGTTTTCCGAAGTGGAGTGTGTGAGGTCACATAAATTGACTCCATTATGGAAAACTTCCGCTAAATTTGTTGAGAAGAACAAAAATATTTATTAATTAAAATAACTAAATAATTAAAATGATATCTAATTATTATTGCTTTTAAAAATAATTCATCAATACTTCATAGCTTAATACAATGGACTGTTATATGTGTAAGTTGCTGAAGTTTTCCAGAAAGGAGTCAATTTATGTATGAGATCAATAAATTGACTAAATTTCGGAAAACTTCTGTTGTATTTGTTGTACAAAATAAATTTGCTCTCTGTTTAAAATGACAAAAATCATTATTACTTTAAAAAATAATTCATTAGTACTTCATTCTAATTATTTTTTAAAGTAATAATGATTTTTGCTATTTTCAACAGAGAGCAAATTTATTTTGTGCAACAAATACAACGAAAGTTTTCCACAAAGGAGTCAATTTATGTTTGAGATCAATAAATTGACTCCATTTCGAAAAACTTTCGTTGCATTTGTTACACAAGATAAATTTGGTCTCTGTTTAACCCTCTGAGCGAACAATTATTTTGAACTTTTAGCTATCAGGTTAGAATACTTAGCTTTTAAAGTAAATGAATCGATTTTTTTGTATTTAATTATATCTCTGAAATCTTAAGAATACTTTATACATGATTGTTTAAGAAAATATGCATATAAATACAAGCTATCCGCTTTTGATCTGAACATGAGAAACGTAAAAAGATGTTTGCGCCGCTCAGAGGGTTAAAATGACAAAAATCATTATTACTTTTAAAAATAATTCATTAGTACTTCATTCTAATTATTTTTTGGAAACAAAGGGCACTGCTTTTATTTCTCTGCTATTCTAGTTTATTATTATTCACGTTTGTGTACATGTACTCGAGCCAAGCCTTCAATTAGTTTGATGTTTCCTTCAAATTATTGCACGCTTTGATGACTATCAAGATCATTTGCTAATGTTTTTCAAAGAAATCGATGGAGCAAAACAGGATAAAAGATTTTTAATTGCTTTATCTTAATTAAGGCTTTTTATACAAAGGGAGCAAAGTTTTGAAATTAAGGTGAGTGGAGCTCCGTCGCTCTTCAGACATCAGATTCTTTGAATACGTTGTGATTTCTTTGATTAGTTATTGTTTAATAAAGAAGACTCAAAACAACCTTTAAAGTTCATGGAACAAATTTTTATCTATTGAGTTTTTACAACAATACAATGAATGAGGGACTGTTTATATTTCTGGAGTAATTGATATAAAGTTAAGCATGATTTTCGCCAGTTTTATTTTTAATTTAATTGGCTGAATTAGAAAAAAATCACTGCCAATCTTGTGCTTAGATAAAATAGCTTTATTTTGCTGTTGCCGTTGTTGAATTTTTATTCATAAGAAGAAACAAAAGTCGTCTGCACGCAAAACAGTATTGCCTATTAAAAATTTGCTCGTTTTAATCGAAATTTACCTGGGTAATTAATTTGAGTAGACAAAATCATTTCCAGACACAATAATTATTACCTATTAAAAATTTGCATGTTTTAACAAAATCAAATTTTAGATTACTGCTGTATAAAATCGAATGTAAGCAAAATAGTTATTGCTTGTTAAAAGTTGCTCGTTCTATCGAAATCTAAATTACTGTTGGAAAAAAATCGTCTGCTAGCAATAATAACTATTTCCTATTAAAAATTTGCCTGCTTTGACGAAAACAATTTTTAGATTACTGCTGGATAACATCGACTGCAAGCAAAATAATTATTGCTTATTAAAAATATATCAGTTCTAGCGAAATCAACTTTTAAGCAGTGTGCGAACAAAATAATTATTGCCAATTAAAAATTTATGCGTGATTTATTAAATCAAAATTTAGCTGTCAATCAATCAACAACAGCTAGCAACAATCAATAATAGCTGGATATAATCTGAAAATCACCTTTTAAAATGAAAATTTTGGCGAAGAGACATGATGGTGTTAATATATGGTTCCTTTCTTCTCCCTATGGGATTATCTATTTTTGTCTTTCTTCGTTAGTTAAGGTTCTAGCGATCACATAGGAGGATATATAAGGAATCAACACAGTAGAAACATCTGCCGGATGATTAGAGAGTAGAAAGATCAGTTTGGCACGGGAAGATGAAATTCTAATTTTCCATTGGTAGAGCATCCATATAGCTCTTAAGAAAGAGGTTAAAATCTGGCGAATTTAAATGTCACCTTATATGTGCTTCAACAGTACTTTATTAAATACTATCCGCCTTCGGCGACCAGCTGGTTTGCCCGTTTATATTAGTTTCTATTTTTGTATTTCACATTAATTATAGAATTCATCCGCGATGACTCAGGAAAGATGAATAAAAAAGTGATTATATTATTGTATTTGGCAGATAGTAAAATATGTAAAGACGTAAATTTTAACCCCTTCAGTCGGAATTAAGAAATAATGGAGTTATAATTTTTTCCTTTGGCGTACTGTGTACTACTGCAAAGGTTAAAGCATAAATGAAATTTCAAGCCTGTAGACGAAAAATTAAAAAAGTTACCCCATGTCTGGCATGAGGACAATACCGGATATTTCAATTGAAAAAAGACAAAAAATTACACAAATTTCACTTTAAGATGGTTGTCAAAGGATAATCAAATATTGTAGAAGCCTTTTAAATGGTAAAAAAAGGATTAAAATCAAGAAATTAGTTGAAGATCAAAATTCACCACCGAGCTCCATTTTGGGAAGAACAATGATTTTTTCGATTTTTTTTTTGGAAAAGCTAAAAAAATAAATTGATTCCATGCCCGAAACGAAAATTTCTTGCAACGATTATATTTCTAAGAAAATCGAGAATCAAATTTAAAAAAAAACAGCCTGTAGTTTCGTCAATTATTGAATTAATAGGAGCAGTTCAAAGTTGATGTCCGGTATACCGGACAGCAGGTCTGAGGGGGTTAAAATGTCAGCGATACAACTCTGTATGATGTATCAGGTATCGTAGCTAACGAATAATGCATTTCAAATAACTCTCACTCAATTCATCTATCACTCATCGGTAGAATGATTAACCCTAAATAGGGTCGTGAAAGCCCGACGGGGAAACTGTACACTTAAGCCTAACCAAAATTTTAATAAACACTTACCTCATACAATATGCAAAAATTTAAAAGCGTTTTCATGCCTCATAATTTTAAAATGACAGGAAAGCATGAGATTAAATGCTTGAATATAAAAACAAAACAGAAGAAAAACCTGAAATGAAATATTTGTTACCATGTGTTAACGAAAATATTACTTTGAAGCAGGTGCGATAAAATATTGCAGCAATGCAATGAATATTAAATTGAAAATTCTGCTTTGGAGATAATTTCCCAAGAAAACAATTTATACTATCACAGCCTAATAAGTGCAAAAGCGCGTGAATAAAAGATTTGCTGAAATAATGAGATGGTTTGAATTTTATTCATAGCAATAAAAACATTGTTACAATTCATGTTTTAAAACATTTTGAAACATTAATTAAAATTGAACAAAATGTCACATGGAAATAAGATTGGTGTCATTCAAAAGCTAATTTTTTAATCTTTAAGATGATGTAAAAATAGTTTTTTTGCGGTAATAGGATCCGAAGTTATTCCAGAAAAACGTTAAAATTTAAGGTAATTTTTAAATAATTTAGATTTCGAAAGATCCTTTCTTAGTGAGCACCTACTCCCCAAGAAGCAACCGCCTGCCAAATTTCAAGTTTCTAGTCCCAGTGGTTTGGGACATTTCGTGATGAGTGAGTCAATGAGTCATGGTATTTGCCTTTTATATATAAATATTTTTTCAGTTTAAAACATAGTTGTAATAATTTTTAAAGTCGAAGTAGAAAAATATTTTTCAGGTCTGATTTTTTTAAAATTTCTACATTGGTATTTTTGTGCAGTAAAGTTCGTTTCATTACAAGTCTGGTTCTCCCTAATTTTTTCCTTGACATTTCTTTGCTCAATTTATGTTGTTTGTTATGGATTGCATTTATTACAAAAATTTAGACATCCCAGAGCAAAAATAGCTAAAATCTCATTTTTCTTGAGTTCGAAGAGTACAAAATGTTTTCTGAAAATCAGCATTTGATTCGCGCTTCATACCCAGAATTCCTCATATATCAGTAAATAATTTCACTTAATTCAGTAACGATGATTAAACTTCATTGAAAATCTATGATGTTCGATTATGCAAAAATATTCATCAATAACTGATACACTCGAGTCATTTGTGTTTATCTCCTAGCTTTGTTTATACTTAGTGCAAACATTTTTATGAAAAATTCGTTGTTATTTGCCATTTGGCGCAATATTCGCAAAACAATACTCTTTTGAGCTTTGTTGAACATTTTTTATATGTTACAGTTACTAAATAACTACTACTTTCGTAACGGAAAATAATTCACAGATGGCGTTTTTTGAGATTAAGTCTTAATAAATCTTAATTATACAGTTTTTTTTCATGAAAAAAGATGTAAAAATATTTAGTACGTATCAACCAAAAGGGGAAAAATCGTTCATTAGCTTACATACTAAGCTGAGAAAGTTGCACATTCCTAAAACAATTTGGCTTTCGTCCAAAATATTAACAGCTCCATCTAGAAAGTAATAGATGTTTTACTATGTAGCTATTTTCATTGAAGAAGTCGAAATATGTTTTGTTGATAAAAAAAATTGGCGTTATTATGCGTATAATGTTGGAATGCTCTCCACGTGATAGTGCGAAAATATTTTCAGTCCGCAGATATTTTATAGTACAAGGAGATCATAAATCATTGGACCCATTTTCAAAAATTAACAAAAAAGCCCCTATAATGCACAACTTCGTTTTTTTTAAATGAGAGAGTAGCTCAATTTTTTTTTCAAATAGGTAACGCATCGTTGCGGCTTAAATCTGCGCAATGGAACGCGAGTGTGAAAATGGCTACTTTGCAGCAGAAGGCAAGTCTAGCGTCTCAGGTTCTACGAAAGCAAATAAATTGTACAGTTCAGAGAATTATTAAGTTAGAGTATCGAAATTGTCGGTCTCCATGTAAAAACTCCATTAAGCATTGGTATGACCAATTAAGGAGTGAAAATATCCCTCACTGATGCACGTTTCCTGTTCCCTTTAATTTCGCATACTATCGCTTGATGAAGTTCTTACATGGAGACTGACAATTTCGATACTCTAACCTTATAATTCTTTGAACTATTACAATTTATTTGCTTTCGTGGAACCAGAAATGTATCAGACGTGCTTTCTGCTGCAAGGTAGCAGTTTTGACACTTGCGTTGGATTGCGCAGAGGTAGAGCGCCGTAACGGTGCGTTACCTGATCTGAAAAAAATTAAGTTACTCTCTCATTTAAAGAAACGAAGTTGCTACATTATAGGTTTTTAAAATTAATTATTGAAAATGGGTCCAATAATTTATGACCACTCTGTATTTCACTACATGAAAATATTTTTCTCAAATTTTGAATGCAAAGTAAATCTGAAATCTATAGTGAAGAATTTAATAAATACAACTTATTACGCTTATTAATAAATACAACTCATATTATTTTAACTTTCTCGTGTACGAAATGTAGAAAGAATACATATTTGTCAAAACATCAGAACTTGATGTATTCGTGAATCTCACATTTTAGACCTCCACGATTTCGAAAAATCCATTTTTGGAATTATATTTGTCTGTGATCAAAATAACTCCAAACCGAAACGTGCTATACGAATAAAATTTGGTGTGTGATCTTAACAAGAAATTTCTAGATTGTTATGAAATTTTTGACGAAAATGCTTTAAAATCTAATCCGAAATCTGTCTCTCTGTCCGTTCGTGTGCATGTGAAAACGAGAACTCAAAAATGCGATGAGCTAAATGAATGAAATTCGGTGTGTGGCCTTAACATCAAATAGTATATCTATATCAAAGTTTGAGTTCAATCTGTGAAAAGTAAGAGATCCAAAATGCATATTCAGTTCTGCTCAGTAAATGATGAAATCAAGCAAATGCGCCGTTCTACCAAAGCCGCCATTGTTCGAGAAAGTTGAAGGACGAACAAATCTCTCTGGTTTTGCCTCGGAAACAAAAATATTTTGTGAATCCTCTTTTTAAAGAGTTCATTTCTAATTCATAATTTATTGTGACGAAATTACAACAGAGAAATTTTTCAGAAATATCTGGATAAATTACTTTTTACATATAAAACAATTTGTTATCTGTATGATTAATTAATTTTATTCTAAACGAATGGAAAACTTATCGAGATTATTATTGTTGTTGTTATGAATTCGTTAAAACCGTATTGATGAAGGTCGTGGTAAAATTTGATATTTGCAGTTAATACGTTTAATCCTATTCTTAAGCCATTAAATGTAAAATTATAAAACTATTCTGTTAATGTCAATGATCTCGCTTTGAAATTTAATTATTTTTTCTTTCAATTCGTTTGCTTTTATACCTTGATATGATTAAGTGACATACGAGATATTCTATAAAATTTTATATGTTATTGCCTTTTTTGAAACAAATTTTAAATATTTTGCAACTCTGAGCTAAAAAATCTTTAATTTTGACACTGCATTAAATGTCAATCTATATTTTACACAGCCAAGTGGTACGAATTTTTTATCTTCCATGCCTTTCAATAAGTTTATAACGCCGCTGGACAAACGTAAACATTACAGCGTGGTGAACAATGACGTCAAACCAATCACGTTGCGTTTTGAGGTCACGTGCTTTTGCGTACTTTTCGGTAATTTAAAACTTACATTTTAATTAATTAAGTCCATTTTATGGGTTTTAATTATCGTTTTCAAACATTTTGACTATCAGTCTGTTGATAAAACACAGAAATTAGCATTTTCCTCACGGGTGCAAGTTCCTCATTGCAATTAAGGTTCAACAGCAATGGCAATAAAACTGTATGGCATATTTTTCAGACTTGTATAGAGTGTAGGTGTATAAATAAGGTGATATATATATTAATCAACACGAACCTTTTATATTCCTCACGTAGTCAGAATTCCTTAATGCTGGAGTCACTTCATCCATAAAAAAATTATTTACTAGAACTAAAGAAATTGTTTAATAGTTCGTCGAAGGCTTCTAAAGTCTTGCTGTTCGGGATTTTACTCGCAATCTTCTCTTCGATGTTTAAAGTTAGGTAGAACACTTAAATATGCTGCGTAGTTAATGCGGTTGATTGAATGGTAAAGTCAGTTAACTTCTTAGAGCCCTCGAATTATGTGTTTCCTAACAATTGTGTATCTTTTACACTGCGTTCAACATATTTCAGTGAAAATACTAGAGTTTTATGCTGAGGCGTTAAAGAAAAAGATATTTCACGAAGTAATGTTAGGAAACTTTTCTTCTGTCTACAAATCAAGCTAAGCTTCGGCAAATGGCAGGTTCTGATGAATAGCGACATATATAAAATGGATAAAAGTTATTTTGTAAAATTCATTTATTCATTTTAATTAATTGATTAATTTGCTTTACTCAAGGCGGCTGGAAACAAATTCCATAAAAATTTGTATTTCGTTGTTAAATCAAATACTACACGATTCTCTTGTTTAATTTTTTTACAAATGCATGCATTTCAATAATTATTTAACGAATATTTGACGAAGAATGACAAACTGCAACCAGTATATGAGGAACAATGAGTAAATCTGATTACTCACTCTCTCCACATCTTTCTTTCTCAATATTTCTTAAAAACGTAACATTTATTCAGAATTTCAAGAAAATAAACATTTTTCAATAGCAGTAAATTTCTGACTTAATATTCTATATAATTGTTTAAAAATGGATGCTCTTGATGAATTTTTACTGTTAGTCTCGAGAATTAAAACTATTAAATATTTATTTTAAATTAGATTGTTATGAAATGTTGAATAAAAGTATCCAGAAATTATTAACCATGTTTCCTGTTCAAATTTAATTTTCCCTAACAGAGCATTTCAATAGGCTTAATAATTAATTAATACCTTCTAAGCATTTACTTCCAGCATTGAAGAAAAGAGAAAATACAAAGAAATATCCATAAAATTAATTAAATTGTCTTCTGAATTTGATTTCTAACATTTTTTTAAAAAAATTCAGTCTTGATAATTGAAGGCAAGGGAAAAGTAAAAACAGTAAAAGGAAGTGAAGTAATTTTATGTAACGCGATTTCTTTCCAGAACAATTTAATTTTGAGCATCGCCCTTAAATGAAAAAGCAAACAGTAGTGTAATTTTCTCATTCCGATGCCATCGCCTGCTGAAGTAAGTGCTGTTTTGGGGGAAACGTCTACTTTCGACTTAAAAGAATAATCAAATTATGCAATACTTTTTTTTATTGGCTTCTAGGTTTTACTATGGAAATGTGAATGCTGCAAGTAATTTCTGGTTCTTTTAAAATTTTAAAAGAACAAGCCTTTTTTTGTCTTATTTTAACGTATTCTTTCAGATCTGACTTGCTGTTTAATAAAACGTCATTCTTTTCTTCATCAAAAAAAATCGTTTGTATTGTAAGAATTTTTGATACAAAGACATTTATTTTTTTCAATATGAATTGAACAAACATGCGTATCTCTAATTGTTTGCTCTTTGTTGTGTTTTCCAATTCAAAAGAATTTAGTGTTAGGAAAAGATTTAGTGATATTTGACTAAAACATATGTTCATAAATGTGTAAGAATGTCGAATTTTGTTATAGGGAATTATTCTATAGTTTTAATTGAATTTTGCGTGAATCCTGGCAGTTAGTCGAAATTCTTTACAGTTTTTTTTTATTGTTTTAGAATTTATTAAGAACTTTTAAATATTGAAATGTTTATGCTTAAACAAACAAAAAAAGCTTAATTTGATTGCTTCCGAATTTACTCGATATATTAAGGTTTCACTATAATTAATTTATTTCTTATTGTAATTAAATTGTTTCATGTTTCTGATCAACTTATCATGATTTTTTACAATGAAATGTATTTAAGTGGATTAAAAATGATTATTATTGAGTAGAATTCATTTTATAATGTCCATACATTAATTAGTAATTGTCAATAGTTAGTCAAAACATCAATTTATTAAATTTAGGTTGTTAACAAATTAAATTTATTAGTTAACTAGTTCATTACTTTTTTAAAATCAATTGCAGGAATTTTACTTGTGACAAATTAATTTTCTTACAAAAAACAGCGATGCTCGCATATTCAAAAATGTATTTGTTACCGTCAGTGTGATGAATCTGTTATTATTATTAGAGACAGGAATTTTTATGCGGTTACAATTAATAATGACCGGTTATTATTAATAATAACGGTGGCTAGTATTTAAAAAAACGGCTGTTAGTATTAATAAGAACCGATTTCTCACATTGACGGTAACATATTTATTAATCTCGTATGAATTTCGTGTAATTTGTACTCTCGATTATAAGCCATGGGATTTTTAAGAAATTCGTTATTTTAAGCGATATGTGATGAAATGTGAAAATATATAAATATTCTCTAGTGTAGTAATCATAGGAATGTATATATCTGTAATTGTATGAAAGAAACACTGGATTTCTACCATCATCCTTTCAAAAGTTAAAACATCAAATAAAACTCTTACCCCATTTCAACATGTTTTCTTAAATGACGAAGTTGTTAAAGAATTAACTATTTTCGTTATGGGAAATTATTTCACCAATGACTTTTTTGAGATAAATGAGCCAAGTCATAATGAACTCCAATTAAATAGATTTTTTGAAAAAATGAAGGCATTTCGCGTACATTTACTCAAGAGATGATTTTTTTTCATTTGTTTATTCTCTGAGCTGCATTATTCCAAAAAGAATTTGGCTTTCTTCCAAAATATTAATAGTTCCATCTTGAAAGCAACAGCATTTTACTAAGTTGCTATTTTCATAGAAAAAGTTGAGAGATATTTTACTTTACACCATTAAGTATACAGAATGTCGTTATTTTTCTCATAATATCAAAATAATTATAATGCCAAAGTTTAGTCAGGAAAAGTGGCGAATGACGTTAAAAGCTTTCAACAGATGGATAATTTTTTATACTTTGTTGCAATAGAAAATTGCTTGCATCTTTTCGAATTGAAAATACATCGCTTAAAACTAAATTTAGTATACACTTGTAAAGTAAACAATCTTAATAGAACAGTTATGTTTTGAAACTAACTTGTCATGTTGTTTTTACACTTTTATTTAACTTGTTTCATATTTGTAAATGGAATTTTGTAATGAGAAATCATTGACTTTCTCATGTTCTAGAATTTTGAAACCCTACACACTTGCCTGTTCTGAATGATAATACACTATTTAAGTACTTAATTATTGCTACACTATTAAATAGTTAATCTATTAATTAAATTAAATGTTGATTTTCTACCAGGGCACTCCCTGGTGTTGAGTTTGAGAAAAAATGATTTGAAGAACAAAAAATAGAAAACAATAAAAAAAAAATCTGTTAAGTCCATTAATAAAAGTGTGTTTTTAATTAAATTTAATGTTTTTGCCTTAAAACTTTCAGATAGCGTCTGTAAAACATTCTTCTTTGCAAGAAATAATTATTTATTAATTTTTTAAAGCTTTCACAAGCTCAACCTATACTAAAGTACGAAAGATATATGAAAGTCAGCAAGATAGATTAATAAAAACATAAATTACAATAAAAGTTGAAAAAACACGTAAACACAAATACAGAAAGCAATATTGAATTACCAACCAGCCAAGTCGCTCCGAAAAATGAAAACCCAAATTCAACCACCAGTGTTAATAATTAGTAATTGACCGAGCTAGGCGATATCCTATTTTAACTCAACCGCTCGGCATTTCGTCTGTTTGTTTTTTATGTAATCACGAGAAAACGTAATGTTCGAATATGGCATGAATGCTTCTTCCGGCATGAATCCTGTTTTGACTCCACGTGAAACATTTCTTCTGTTTGTAAATTTGTTTGTTACGCAATCACCATCAAACGCATTGTTTGGTCTTCTTTGAATTCGGTATGAATGTTTCTTGAAGTTATGAAAAACGACTTAGGTATAAGGATTTTCAATTTTTGCTTCTGTTTCCAGTCGGTGGCCTTTACAATGGTTCAGCTTTATGTAATGTTCAGCTTTTTTCAACGCTTCTAGATAAATGGTTCATGCTATAAGAATTTGAAGACTACCTCCACACTCGAGTGCAAATTTTCCTCTATTTCGTTCCCGTATATTTCTGACGTAACTATAATGGTTTACTTGTAAATGTAGAGAAAAGTTTAGAAATACAGTAAAACCCTGGTTAACCGAACTCGGATTAACCGAAACCCGGGTTATCCGAAATGCCTCTGAAATCGCAAATCCAAAAAACACGTACTGTACTGCACGGAAATAATTGCGAATTCGAGACATTTTTGCAACGATATATCAAATTTTTTTAAGCCTCCCCAAGGAGGTCAGTGATAAATTTTAGAACTCTAAAATTAAAATTAATGAGTATTAACAATATTAATTACGATATTGTTTACTTGTGCCTGTGAGGCATATTGCGCCCGAACCCGCCGGTAAGAATATTGCCCCCGACGGAGTGTTGAATTTAATAAAGGAGATAAATGTAACCTACAAAGAGAATTTTGAATTCGTTTCACACTCCAAACAATTCAGAATTGCACACTATAATTAGATAAATAATAGTAATAAATGTTCTTGGCTTAACCGAAAAAATCGTTATCCGAAATGGCTCCCACTCCCTTAGTTCGTTTAACCAGGGTTGTCCTGTAATGCTATAGAATTGTGCTGCTGACCTACCAAGAGTGATAGAGCGAGAGAGGATGCCTGCTCTCCCCCTCTAATACCCTCCAGGCTGAGCATTAATAACATTGGTTAAACCTTTCACGTCTGAGATGAAGAATAGATATTAGAAGGCTTTTTAGTTGACGCGAGGTTTACTATTCGCAGAAATTCTCTTTATCCATAACTTGTTGTGTTGGTATTTCATAAAAGTTTACGGAGTAATACAATCACTGAATTCGGATTTCGATCAGGGCCGGATTAAACTGTGTAGGAGCGCTTAGGCAATGCAAATTTCGGAGCTCGCCTTTCCCCATTCAAACTTCAGAAACTAGAGAGATTTTAATTTCAGTTATTAAGTTTAAATTAACAGTTATTGAGTAACGCATATTGCAACAAATTGAAAAAAAAAACACATTCAATTGCGGGTGACTCTCAAGAGATTGTTTTAGTATCTCGCGTATAAAAAAACTAATTTTAAATTGAAAAATAATTTTAAACCAAAAAAACCCTTTTCAACACATTCTAAATACTGAAATACAAAGTTTGCAAGAGCTGTTAGGTCAGCTAGCTGCAAAGGAGAAAAAAAAATTGGCCTTCACTGATATGCAATTGACTGAAAACATGACAAAAAACCATATCAAATTATTTAAATTTGCGTCCTGAATTCGTGGTGACAGAAATGATTTCCGTGATGTTATGGATGAAATTCTGGCACAACTAGAAATCTGGAATTAGAAGAAAATGAAGAAGACCTTGAAGAACATGAATATGATTTTACGACTAAAAAACTCAAAAAGCATTTTAGTGAAAGATCATCAAGAAATTCAGGGAAGGGAAAGAAAGCGAGAAAGAGGTGATGAAAGAGGAATAATTTCAGTTTCGGCTGTTAAAGATCTTTTGCCCGAAAAATGGTCCCAGAACATACAATGCTGAGGTCAATAAGTTTGAGTACTTCTATAATGACAATGTTAATAATTTCCGAAAAATTCTGAAGAGAGATACACAATCGACACTGGGCAGATTCTTTAAAGCTCCCAAAATGAAAAAAAATCTTGACTGATGGAAATATAAGATTGTACAGTATTGGTCTTAATTATACTACCACGTTCAAGAAGTTCAGAACTTTTGAAATACTTTCCTAATGTAAATAAAATGTCATTTCTCGCAGTTCCTGCGAAGAGTGTCATGTGACCGCCTGGTCAGAACAGGTGTTGAGACAATAAAGTCGTCTATATTGTAAAAATAAATGTTTATTAAAATCTCAACATATTGAATATGAAACAAACAACTTGTAACCAATATATAGGTATCACCACTTCAACTATATCACCGCTAGGACGGGGTATTACATTTTAACCATACCGCAAAGGCGAATGGTTAATCCAAACAGCAAGGGCGGATAGTTAGTTAAGGGGACATACGACTGCTAAAACTCGAACATTTTCGATTTTAATATATATATATATATATATTATTCCCCTGTCTTTTCTGAACAATTTAAAACAATCCGCGTTAAAAAATTCACTTAATTATGAAAGTTATGAAGGAAAATGTATCAGCTCTTCAACGTAAACATTGAATATGACCACATCTTTAAAGCTCTTTATCTCAAAATGTGTCTTTTTGATAGTGCGCGCACGATATCTCAAGAAGTATTGAATAATTTTACATAAATGTTTTTTCGAATATCTATTTTGCTATGTTCTATAAATGGAACCACATTTTTGTACATATTTCCCCAAAGAAATTTCTTGGGGGTGGGTAGAAATTTTGAAATGTTAACTATTTTTAACATTTTTATTTTAAATTCGTTTATAAAATAGAAATTAAATGTAAATGTTAATAAATTGTGGTTCAGTTTCTTAAACAGATCGTTTGGATTACTTAGATACCCAAAATATTGTGTTTAGATAAATATTTTATCCGTAATCATGCGCGCAAGGGGACTATCTCATTTTTTCTCCAAAAATTATACCTATATTTATTACTCTCTCAGATAAATACATATCAACATGAAGATTTGAAAATGTGTGTACTATAAGAGAAAGAACAGATACGTTTCTAGAAAAGAAAAGTGAGTTTGTGAATTGCATTGTTTCAGATATAATGTATCGAATTTGACAGCTTTCCATCATTTTTTCGAGGTTTAAGAGTCGTATGTCCCCAATTTCCCAATTTCACACGTTGACCACCGCTAGGTTGGGTGGTATTTTATGAAAGAGAGACCACTGCTGAGACGAGTGGCTGCAGCATAATTCGATTGTTGAAATCCTTGCTGAAGGTGAGAGTCTTCTGATGCCATTAAGATCTTCTCTCGTAATGAATAATTTTTGCTGGAGTTGTAGGTGGCACTTCAAATGCGCGACACCTAACAGCAGGTTCACCCATTTTAAATATGTACAGCGTATACGAGTAACTCAGGATTACAGACATTCAAACTTTTTTTCGTGAGAAGGACATAAAAGCTGCGACGCACCCCCGCTTATCATAAAGCGCCGATTCACAGGTCTTGGTGTCAAATTACCAGACAAAATAACACATTCTGGTACATTCCCAACAAAGTTATTCCCCTGATCTCGTCCCATGTGACTTTTTCCTTCGATATAGAATTTGCTGAAGGGGCAATCATTCTTAAGTTGTCAATAAGGCAGCGACGAAAGCGTAAAGGTGGCAAATGGAGGCTTGTAAACCGCAATTTTCGCATGAACGACCGACGGCAAAAATACATAGCTGCACAGTTCTTTCGAAAAAGAAACCGAATAAACAAGTTCGATCTGTATTCATGCTTCCGTAATAAAATGAGTTGCGGAACTTTTTGAATATAGTAGTATAAACGTAGTTGAGAGATTATGTAAAAAATTATTTATTTATTGAGATTCTTCAGGACAAGTTAATCTAATCCCCATGGTGCTCTATTTTAAATCGAAGATTAGTTAACGAATATCGTCATACAACGGATTTTGTTTAAGGTATTAATTACCATTCGCAATTGGGTAACGAGCTTATTCACCCGGAATTTTGGCTTTGAATCTAATGCTAGATGATATTTCACACTGCAAAGTCTATCAAATGAAATAAAAATTTATTTATTGAATGAGCTTGAGTTGAAAAGCATACTTTACAAAGTGTATGATGTCCAACTACAAGAATGACAAAAATCTACTTTAGAGTCACAGGTAAAGAATAAGTATATGTCATGGACCCTAAACATATTTAACAATGGAAAAAATAAAGTAATTAAACGATATGAGGAAACAATGTAATTAGTGTGTTTTTCATTACAGCAATAAAAAGCATGGTATCAAATCATATTAAAAAATAATTTAACAAATTTGTTAAAATTGAGGATAAAATTGTACGACAGTTAAATTAGTATCGTTCAGAATATAAGGATCATTCTTCTAGTATTTATAATATCGTTCATAATTTAAAAAAAATTAAACTGTGTAAAATGGTTTTGTGGTAATACTTTTGGAAGTTATCATGCAAAAGCGGTAAACAGTTCGCTTCTTTTTTAATTCTAATAACACTCTAAAAAGTGGCTCCGAGGTGTACCTTCCCTACCTCCAAAGTATATTTGTGACAAATTTTCCAATTCGTGCCAACCGTCCGCCATGTACAGCGCCAACAATCACATACACATTCGCTTTTATTATTAGTAGAGATATATAAACGTAGTGAGAAATTCTATATCTATAGTGGAACCCCCTTATCGAACTTCTATACGTCGAAAATCTCTCTATGTTTAAAATTTTTTCTGGAATCTTGGATTTCAAAAAGAAAAGGTTTCTATCTGTCAAGTAAAATTTCTTTATATCGAACAAAAATTTTCGCATGAAATATACACTGAAGAGCAGCCAGAAAAACTGGTACACCTGTCTAATATCGAGTAGGGCCCCAAGCACACACAGAAGTTCCGCAACTCGATGTGGCATGGACTCCACTAATGTCTGAAGGTATCTTGGAGACAATTCACACCATTCATCCTTCAGGACAGTCCACAAATCCATAGGAATGCAAGGTGGCGGAGGTCTATTCTCAACAGCATGTAACAAGGCATCCCGGATATCTTCAATAATGTTCATCTCTGGGGATTTAGGTGGCCAATGGAAGTGTCTAAAGTCAGAAGAGTGTTCCTGAAGCCACTTGGTAGCAACTCTCAACGCGTGGGGTGTCGCATTGTCCTGCTGAAATTGTCCCAATCCGTCCGAATGCACGATGAACATGAATGAGTGTAGGTGATCGGGCAGGATGCTTAAGTACCTGTCACCTGTCAGAGTTGTCTCTAGACGTATCAGGGGTCCCATATCACGCCAACTGCACACGTCCCATACCATCACAGAGGCTCCACCAGGTTGAACAGTCCCCTGTTGACAAACAGGGTCTATGAATTAATGATGTCGTCTCCATACTCGTACGCGTGCACCCGTCCGATACAATTGGAAACGAGACTCGTCAGACCAGGCAACGTGTTTCCAGTCATCAACAGTCCAATGGTAGTGTTGTCGGGCCCAGGAGAGGAGTAAAGCTTTATGCCGTGCAGTCAGCAACGGTGCACGAGTGGACCTTCAGCTCTGAGAGCACATATTAATGACGGTCCGTTGAACAGTTCGCACGCTGACACTTGTAGATGCCCCACCATTGAAATCCGCGGCAATATGAGGAAGTGTTGCACATCTATCTTGTTCAAGGATTCGCGTCTGACGTCAATGGTCCAGTTCTTTCAAAGTCTTTTTCCCGGCCGCACCGATGGGGGAAATTTGATGTTTTACCGGATACCCGATATTCACGGTACACTCGTTAAATGGTTGTACGCGAAAATCCAAATTTCATCGCTACTTCGGAGATGCTATGTCCCATCTCTCGTGCGCCGATTATAACGCCACGTTCAAAGTTACTTAAATCTTGATAGCCTGCCATTGCAGCAGCAAGAACCGTTCTAATACATTTGTCAGACATCTGTTGTCTTATATAGGCGTTGCCGACCGCATCGGGTTACGATGATTAGTTGCATTCCCCCGTTATTTGCAAACGCACGCCTGTACCAATTTTTCTGGCCCTTCAGTGTATGTTTACATATTGCAGTCGAAAAGAGACCATTGTTTTTGTTCATATGTAGAAATACTTAAAGAGGAGGAAAAAAGGTTTAAAGATTCTTACTACAGCAGAAATTCTCGGAAGACTGAAAGTCGCTTATGGAAAAACAATAAATTCTTGCCGGTGAGTCATATGATATTCTTAGCTTCTATTCTTCGAATGTCTTTCATAACTTGGAGCGGGACTTTACTTTGAATTCAGTTTAGCTTTAGACTTCCTATAGTAGGCATGGCTCTTAAATGGAAGGCTTTAAATGTGAAAGAGGAGTTGAGGTTATTAAAAAGCTCAGAAAGCGGGATTAACAATAAAGGCGAGGCAAGAAAGTAAGCAATTTCGACAAGTATCGATACTTTTGAAAAATCTTTGTTATTTGTACATTTTTTAAATAAATTTATTTCATAATTTACTATAACTTTCATAATTTAGCTATACATGATTGTTTCTAGAAAGAAAATAATAAAAAATTTACTATATATTATTTCTATATATTGGAATTTCTAAGTATCGAAATTTCTATATATCGAATTTATTTCCGGGAATATTTATGTTCAATATATAGAGATTTGACTGTCTTTACTAATTTTAACAGGTATACTAAATTTTTACCATAACAAACTTTTCTATTCCTCGTTGAATTCTACGAAAAATCTAAGACAGGTTAATGAAAATCGTTTTCGAATGGATTACGTTCGTTAACCATCACTGCATTCCTCGCTTCTTTCCCGCCAAATACATTAAATGTAGAATTTTTCTTCCGTCAGCTTCAAATTAGTTAAATAACTTTTCCATTCAGTCACCCACATTAACTATGAAACAAATTCAAGTGCTCCATTTAACAAGAGCATCCAAGGGACAAACCTAACTAAAACTCTAAACTATCTTGCTTCAGAAACCTCTTCGAACTATTTAGAGCATTTCATTAGTTCAACTAAATAATTTGTATGTATAAGGTGATCCTAGCATTGAGGTGTACCGACTACGTGATGGAAATTACACGAGTTCGTGCTGGGCACATATATTGCGAAAAGTTCTCTTGCCTGGGAAGCTAACCCTGTATAATAAATTATGCAATTTTATTGTCCACGTTGTTCTGAGCCTTAATTGTGGAATGCATCACCTTCTCTTAAAATTTTAAGTCATTAATATATTGAAACGGAGTGA
This sequence comes from Araneus ventricosus, assembly GCA_013235015.1. Taxonomy (NCBI): domain Eukaryota; kingdom Metazoa; phylum Arthropoda; class Arachnida; order Araneae; family Araneidae; genus Araneus; species Araneus ventricosus. The sequence continues at coordinate 128,471 of BGPR01000219.1, forward strand.
TAATCATTATATGGGATAAACGGACTGATTATCAAATAGGGAAATTAGGTAACTGCCTAGAGGCTTCGAAATTTTGGAGGGCCCAAGGTTTGGAGATCTTTTATATGGTATTTTCAGCTTTAATTTTGTGCTCATTGTATTATTAAAAAATCAATGGGAGATTAATGAAAATCGCTTTGAAATGGATTGCGTCCGTTAATTATCACTGAATTCTTCGCCTCTTTTCTGGGAAATATATATAATGTATAATTTTCCTCTCGTACGCTTCCAATTAGTTGAATAGCTTTTACATTCAATTAACCACATTAACTACCAAACAAATTGAAGTGCTCCATTTAACATAAGCATCCAAAGAACAAACGTAACTAAAACTCTAAATTGCCTTGTTTTAGAAACCTTCTAGGAACTATTTAGAGCATTTCATTAGTTCTAGTAAATAATTTGTATGTGTAAGGTGAACCTGGCATTGAGATGATATAGCTACTGCGTAATGGAAATTACACGATGTCGTGCTGGGCACATATATTGCGGAAAGTTCTCTTGCCTGGGCAGCTAACCCTGTATAATAAATTATGTAATTTTATTGTCCACGTTGTTCCGAGCCTTAATTGCAGAATGCATTACCTTCCCGTGAAATTTTAAGTCATTTATATATTGAAACGGAGTGATAATAATTATATGGGATAAACGGACTGATTACGAAATAGGCAAATTAGGTAACGGCCTAGGGAGGGATGGAGAACCTTTTTTCACTGAAAGACTTCATTAAACTTCGACAGTTGGCCAAAGCAGAATCTCAAAGGTTATTGTTCTGTAATTATTATTGCATTACCATAATTATATTATTATTAAACGCATTATTTTAATTATTATTATTATTAAATGCATTAATTTAATTATTATTATTATTAAACGTATTACTTCAATTATTAGTATTATTAAACGCATTACTTTAATTATTATTATTATTAAACGTATTAATTTAATTGTTTTTATTACTAAACTAATTACTTTAATTGTTTTTATTACTAAACACATTACTTTAATTATTATTTTTATTATTATATTCTGTAATAATTATTATTATTTCAAAGCAAATTGAAAATCACTGGTAAGAAATTCAGAAAAGCCACATGTGGCTAGTGGCTCCGAAATTTTGAAGGGCCCCGAGGCCTGGAGATGATTTTAACGGTATTTTCAGCTTTAATTTCGTTTAATTTACAATGGTCATGCGCTTGAACATATCCAAGTTAAAGTCAAATATTTTTTTTTTAATTTTTTAGAACATTTAAAAGTGGATCATTCTTAAGATGAATTACAAAAGAGATCCGATTTTCGGGGTTACAATATGAAAAGAAAGTTCTGTTCTTTTTTGCGATTGTGTATGCCTTAATTACCCTTTATAGAATCTTAAAAATTACTGTTGAAACTTCGGCCATTAAAAAAATCTGAAAAATAGGACTTTTTACACTACGAATTTCAAAGGAATAAAAATTTATATATTCACGTTAATTATACATATTCATATTTTCTATCATCACGTAATTAATGTATAATTATAGTATAAAAAGTAACATATACCACTTAATGCAATGTTAACATTAAATTTTATCTTTCACTTTTATCAGAGGCATCAAAAGTGAAATAAAACTTTTTGATGTATTTCCTAAAATGAAGTTATTTTTTTAATTCACGGCTCTAGAGGGTCATTAAAAAATTGCAACAACGGGAATATAATAGAAAATAATATATGCACTCAGAGATCCATAAATTTAATTGAGTTTTTCTCCTAGTTTGATTTCTAACAACTTTTCAAAATTTCAGTCATGATTATCGAAGGCAAGCAAAATAACAAAACACAGAAAAGAAAAGGAAGTAATTTTATGTAACGCGATTTCTTTCCTCAACAATTTAATTTCGAGCATCGCCCTTAAATGAAAAGTCAAACAGCAGTAAAAGTGTAATTTTCTTATTCTGATGCCATCGCCTGCTGAAGTAAGTGCGGTTTTGGGGGAAACGTCTACTTTCGACTTGTGAGGATAATCAAATTACGCAGCACTTCTTTTTATTGGCTTCTGGCTTTTACTTCGCTTCTATGGAAATGCGAAAGCTACAAGCATTTCCCGGTTCTTTTAAAATTCTAAAGGAACTCGCCATTTTTTTGTTTCGTTTTAAAGCATTCTTTCAGATCTGACTTGCTGTTTAACAAAGCCTTCTTCTTTTCTTTATATATAAAAAAATCGTTTGCATTGGAAAAATTCTTGACGCAAAGATATTTGTTTCTTAAATATAAATTAAACGAGAATACATACCACTGTTTACTTTTGTTGCGTCTTGCAAGTTAAAGGCTTAAAGGGTTTTGTTATACAATACAATAAGTTTTATTTATATTGTTGAAAATTATTTAACACCTCATAAACGTGTCGGAATGTAGACTTCTTCTACAAAGAATAATTCTTTATTCAATTCCTACTATTAGTTCACACTCTCTCTATATATATTTATTTATATATCTTGTTCAAATTTTCAATCGTTAATAAAATACTTTTTATTCATCCACTCAAGTTCAAATACATTTTTTAAACTTGTAGTGGATGACACTTGATGTTAATACAGTTTTTTCAAATATTAATTCATTAATTTAATTAAATTAATTAATTTTAGTTTTATATGGGAGAAAAAAAATTCTAAAATAAAAGTTTTCTTTGTTGACCTAAGTAGGAATTGACTTTAATTTTTTTTATATTACTTGTTTTTAATAGTATTTTGTGTGAAATTATGCAGTTGAACAAAACGCTTTACGATTTTATTTATTGTTTTGCAATTGAATAACATTGTTTAATACAATAAATTGTTGTTGATAGATATTATTAGAAAGATTATTTAGCAAAACAAAGGTGTCTGAGTTTTAAATTGATACATTTGAACTGTTTTTCCCCATATTTGAACTGTTTTTGTTCCAGTTTCATTTTTAACAACTTTTTAAAATTTTGATCATGATTACTAAAGGCAAGAAAAAACAAAAACATAAAAAAGAAAAGGAAGTAATTTTATGTAACGCGATGTCCTTCCCCAACAATTTAATTTCGAGCATCGCTGTTAAATGAAAAGTCAAACAGCAGTAAAAGTGTAATTTTCTTATTCCGATGCCATCGCCTGCTGAAGTAAGTGCTGTTTTGGGGAAACGTCTACTCTCGACTTGCGAGGATAATCAAATTATGCAGCACTTCTTTTCATTGGCTTCTGGTTTTTACTTCGCTTCTATGAAAATGTGAAAGCTACAAGCACTTTCTGGTTCTTTTAAAATTTTGAAAGAACTCGCCTTTTTTCCTTGTTTTAAAGCATTCTTTCGGATCTGACTTACTGACATTCAACTTCGCCTCCTCTTCAGCCCATCATCCCCTAATGAATTCAGAGCTGTTTTAGTCGTTCTTTGAGGACTTTCTTCCAAGAATTTCAACTTCTTCAAATAGAGTTCCATCAAATAACTCCTCTTCAAAATCGAACTTTTTAAAACTGTGCGGTCCATTTCTCTGTTTTTGTGTACATTTTTTATTTTATTTTTATTATTTGTTTTAATTTTTTTCATCTTTTTCCTTTTATTTTTTGAATGGATTTATTTTTACTCATCTTACAATTTTTCCCAATGAATTTAGTTTTTATTTTTGCCCAGTTATTTCATGTGTAATTTTGTGCTTTTTCAAAGTTTTATTTTTCAACATGCTCTGTGTTACCAAAAATTTTTTATAATGTATCGCACAATAGCAATCCTTCCTAATGGAATAGCTCCTGTAAACATTTGTAAAATTGTTGCGTTTTTTTAATTAGGCAGCGGTGTAGAGAATTTGGCAAGATTTAAGAGAGATCACCCCTTCGGGTGAAGTGATATTTCTTTCACTTAATGTCCGCTACACTGCTTAAATAACCTTAAGGTTACAGCTGTAGGAACATGGAGTGGTGTTATATTATGTGTAATAAAGTGTCATTTTTTTTATAATGAAACTTCTTTAAATTGTAAGGATTCTTCATACAAAGATATTTGTTTTTTTAAATATGAAAACAAATCGGACGTTATTGGATCCATCCATTTTCTGTTTCAAGACATGCCTCAGTTTCATGCGACATTCGGGGACTTATTTACAAGATATTCCCGATAAGGTTTTTAATTATACACAAAAACTAAGGTATGAAAGATAGAAAACAAATGAGATACAGTAAAGTTATATTTTGATACTCGACAAAAACTCCTTGCTCATTTTCTTAACTTTCAAATATATTTCAATTAATATATTTTTATTCTGTGTGATCCCATTAGGATCGTAACACACAAGTCAAGAATTGCAAGAATATGCAAAAAGTTGCTTGTTTATAAATAAGAAAAAATACATTAATTACGTGAATTATGTAAATTCTGCGAGCATGTATGTAGAAGTATTCATGAATTAGTATTTAAGCAAAAAATGCATGTAATTTTAATATATTTTTATGTTGTGATGGGATAATAACTAATTTGCATGAAATTATTTAGTTTCCCATAGATTATTCCTTCCGTTCTATTAAAAAATCTCTCTATGAAAATAATATTTGTAAAGGGCGTAATATTCTTCATAAAATGGGCCTTTTCTGAAAATTTTGAAGTTTTATATCCAAAGTTTTAATGAAAAGATTTAATCCTAAATTTTAATTTAATATTCTTTTTTCATGTCTTTAAATTTTAAACAAGTTTAGTTTCGTTTCGAAGTTTTAAGTTTTCTAGGCCTCAAGCAACAATGCATCACGTGATAAATTCCATTGAATGAATACCATTTTTTATGTTTTCTACTAAAGAAATGTTGATTTTTTTGAATATGCAAGAGAAAAATAAAAGCTTTTTAGAGCAATCCATCAATGCAGTCAAGAAAATCTCCACGGAAAAATTTACTTTCTCTATTTAGAAAATTTGTTTTCAGCCCTTTTATTGACAGCTAACGAAATAATCTCTTCTAATAGGAAAAACGGGAAGAAATGATTGATTGAACGAATAACGGGAAATTTAGAGAAAAGAAACTTACTTTTCCCAATCCGTGGCCTTATTTTCCATGAAAAATAGTTGATAAAAAAGTGCTGGGATGGAAAAATGTCTGAAGTTCAGTCGGTAATTCAAAGCGCCATAATCCCCACAAATAAAAGCAGTTTTCTGTATTGAAATCCAAATTTCACAATAGACGAAATCTGAGAGAATACTAATACTGATAAAAACTCTCAGTGAAGAATAGGCACCTCAAAAGAAGGAGAGTTTTTATCAGTATTCTTCTCATACTGATAAAAACTCTCATCCTTTTGAGGTGTCCACCCTTCACAATAAAACAAGTACCTTCACAAACGGATGATAAATTCTCTAAACTGATTCAGAGCGCAAAATTAACCTTCTCCAGTACGAAGTGGATGAGCTGAAGAAATGATAGCCATGAGCCATCTCCCACGGCCGTTTTACTTTGATTTTCAAGCACTTCAAAAACAAACAAGAAACGATGCAGCACGTGGTGTTTACATTAAAACTATACATTAGTATTAAATTTACAGCTAAGGACATCAAGAAGAATTTTATCTGTCTATTTATCTTGTAGTATCTGAACGCAAAAACACAAATATGCCACGAGATAGATAAACGAAATTCAGTATGTGGCCTTGAGAAAAAAGATTGTAGTTATGTGTCAAAATTTGCGCTAAATAATTCAAAGGAGCGAGGTAATGTAAGCAAAACGTAATGTACAAGGTGTTACGAAGTGTCATTTGCAAACTTTAAGGATAGATGAGACATGCAGAAACAAATAATTTTTACAACATAACATTGGAACGGAAACGCAAAAGAGAGGGGGTGCTACAGGAGCTCTTTGCCAATAAATTAAGGAAAAGGATACACCAGATAAAATGTATAATACAGATTTAATGGAATAGGAATTTACAATGGTACAACATTCCAAATGCATGAATAACACCATTACAAGTTGTTCGTAGCATTGCAGATACGATGGCTATAGGACACAGTTGCATCAACAAATCTCTGGAGTACCTAAAGTAAGTGTTCAAAAGACTTGCCCTCTGAAGCAATACATGTCTCGCATTTTGTTATTCATGAAACTAAGCAGTTGTGCTATTGAAAATTGGTATAACCATTAAACCTTGTGTGCGCTTTATCCGGTGTAGTCTTTCCTCTTAGTTAGTTCACTGACAAAGAGTCCCCTGTAGTGGTCATACGTTGCATTTGTGTCCCCAGGTTCAACTACAAAAATGACTTTTGTCTGTATGCCTGACTTACACTTAACCCTCTGAGTGTTTCACACGTATTTCTACGTCGACCTTGGACTACCCCATAAGCGGGAAACACGCATTTCAACGTGTGGTCAGAGACATGCCGAAAGCGGTCAGCCCGGATATTTACGTCTCTTGTGAACTGTCTCTAAAGTGCGAGAAACGTATTTTTCCGAATTTCTTCACCCTTCCTTGGTTTGACATTTTGATTGATTAGCTGGGTAGGGTAGCGGTCGACACAATGAGTGCTGATAAGAATGTATTTACTGCAAATTAGAGATACCACAGGATCCAAGACCCCACACCCCCTTTGGCTTGGGGCATTTTAACGCTATCTGCATTGAGGTCTTCTTTCAGAAAGAAGGTCAGTTTTGGATTTTTTTTTCTAGTTGTGTGTGTCCGAATTTGGATTCTGTATAAGTTCGGTTTAATATTTGTCAGCCTGGATATATCAATCGATTTTTGGATAAAGTCCGTAAACGGGAAATTTGTCTGTTAGGGTTCATATGAACACGATAACTCAAAACTCAATAGCTAGATAGATAAAATTTGGTACACAGTTTCAAAAATTAGGAATGTAGGCCCGTATTAAATTTTGGACGAAATCCCTTGAAACTTTGACTGTCGGTCGGTTTCTGTAATCGCATGCTTGTGAACACTATAATTCCCAAACGCAACGACTTAGATAAATGAAATTTGGTATGTGGTCTTTTAACCTAAATTATCCAATTTTCGTTTCAATCGGGTAAAAAAACTCTAATGCCCCTGAAACTCAATATGCCATTACTTTTCGATAAAAAAAATTATAAATAAAGAATTAAATTTAATTTTGAAAAATTCGCGACTGGATGCTCTACCTGGACTATAGTATCAAAGTTTCAAATTTCAGATGAATTAAATTTCCGTTTATTATAATAGAAGATAATCTCTTGCGTACTAAATAAAGGTTATATGAATAAGATATTTCTTCCGGCATTTAGTGCATTGGTTTTCTAAATGTAATCTTTAGTTTGAGGATTATTAACTCGCCCTCTTAAAAAGCATATATAACTAGTTTCAGTACAAAAGGCTTGAAGTATATTGTTTTATTTAAAACATTATTCAGGGGTTAAGAAGGTTATAATCCTTCATGTGTATTAATTATTACTGGCTATTTTGGAATATAGATTATTATGTGACTATCTATATAATAAATGTTTATGTGCATACGAAACGGATTACGCCAGTTAAGCTCCGTTTCTATTAGTGATCGGCTCTAAATTTTCTACCTTTTAGCGAATACTAAATCAAGAAACAATATGAAAAGTTTTATAGTGCCATCAGAGATTAGTAAAATATATATAAATGGCATTGTAGTTAAACCTTAAAATTAAGGAAATAATTTTTACATTCGTAGACTAATATGCTGACGTGTAGTAAATTGAAATCAAGAATATAAAAAAGACAACTAATAATATGAAGTACAGCCAATATTTAAAATACAACTATTAATAAATATCAAATAAATTGAAGTCACAGACATCTAAAGAATATCAACTTTCATGCAACTTCAATGATGTTCATATTTTTAGAAACTCACGACATGAAAAATAAGTAATATAGCCTTCAATTTTTTGGCCCAACAGTCTGGAAATTGTCTAGTCTAACGGTGTTTATTTTTGTCATGGACACGGGCAATATGCAGAATGAGGGCTCTCGAAGACATGAAGTGTAATTTTGTCACACGACAGGTGGGATCTCCGAAAGCAGTAAAACCTAGTTTGAATAGGTTCCAAGCTGAATAGAACAGATTCTTGCGGTTAGTCCGCCCCTCCAAGGGGGTTGCTGACTGTCCACAGTTCAGAGGGGGGGAAGAGACTTGATCTGCTGCGCTTTTGGGAAAATCTTCTGTTGGGAGGAAGACACTTTTAAAATAGATAAAGGTTCTGCAGCCGCTCGCTTTTCGAATCGCTTTAGAAAGAAGACCGAACCACTCAGAGGGTTAAAATGTGTAAACGACCTTTCGGCACACCCTGTGTACTTGATTTTTCACCACAGAAGCGCATCTAAAGTAAGTGGATGAGAAGCTGCCGGATAAGTAGGCGGGTTCTCGCTTCTCTGTTTGGCATAGTAGTGGTGTGGGGTTGAGATATCTCCACTCGGATGACAGACCGTACCTCCCACGGGAGTGGTTGGGCCGTGGCCGGAGATGGTTATTCTGTATCCACTCACATTTTCCGAATGCTGACGTGACGACTATCATTTATATGAACTCGGATGTCTATGCAGCGCGGAGGTAACTTGATTATGATTACTGTACATGCTATTCTTTTCACCGTTCGATGAAGATGAAAGGCCAATAAAGTCGACGGGTCAACAATCCTGCTGATTTTATTTTTCAGGAAGTACGTTAATGAGACTTTAATTTAGTGAAATGTTTTCGGATTTCCCTTTCGTCTGGCGAATTATGGTCATATTTGGCTCCTGTTGCATTCAATTCCTCGCCAAAACAACACAAATGCTGTACTGTGTTGCATGAGTATTGTTTTCTTACCAAGTCAAAATAGAGATTGAGTTTGAAATCTTTACTTTTATTCATTAAATTAAAACGTTGTTTACATTTTCTCTTCAAAAAGGAAATTAAAAGAGACTTTTTACGCAAATTTTAATATATGTGTTAGTCATCATTATCCCTTTATTAGAAAATCACCCGTCATGGTATGAGAGGTGCAAATTGCCTCTTCATTTGAGAGATTTCCCATCAAATTTGACGTGTTTAAATAGATATATATGCGAGAGAAATGTTTAACATTGATTGCAAACAAATAAAATAAACATATGTTTTATGAAAGGAAATATTTTTTATTTACATATTATTTACATACTTCTTTATTCAAAAAATGCGTCCAAACTATATCACGCGCATGATATACCACTGACGTAATATACTGCTTTCTATTAAAAAACGGAAATTAATTTGAAATATATGATTAATAAAATTTAAAATTTCTCGGGAATTATTAGTCATAGCGAGATAAATTTTATTTCACTATTTTAGAGCTATAAAATGTGAAATTATAACGGCAATTAATCTTTTAAATTTAAAATTACTGAAAATTAGGTTCTCTAACAATGAAATAATGCTGTTTAACGTCTCGCAGTGCTATGGCGCGGAATTTATTGTTGGTGACGTCAGAGCGTTACCGAGAGACAAATTTGGGCTATTATATTAGTACTTTCGTTTAGCATCAAATGTGCAATATTTAATTAAAAACAAATTTACATTGTTTCTAATAGTCTTTTTTGTTTGTTATTAAATAACAATCATTAATACGTTTCATTTTAGTATGCATCTTGAATTAGCATAAACACATTAAATTAAGATTCATTAATACTATAATTAATGCATTAAGCCAATACAAATATTGATATTTTGAATCAAAATAATTTCAAAAGAGCTTAAGCAAATGGAGATATCTTGAAACGATTCCAAACAAATTACTTATTCATCCTCACTTAAGGATTTTCAAATGGAAATCTCCAAAACATGAAAATTTTATTTACCAACCACTCAATGCTTCAGTTCCTATTTTAATGTATTCTATTCTTCAGAAATTGTAAATACAATCATTCTTATTCATGAAATAATTTTTTTCTCCTAAATGCTTCCAATGAGAAACTAAACGAAAGTTAATGGGAATGAGTAAATGGATACACCTTTTCGTATACCGCCATTTTATCTCTTTTAAACGATCGAGAGGATTGTTAGCTTTTTCACTGAAAATGGCACTGCAAGTGACGTGTTTTTAAGAAAGAAAGTAAATCGAAATATATAACTTGGATATCTTATTCGTGGTTTAAATTCTTTAAACAATAGTTTTTCTCCTAAAAATATTTTTAAATAATAAAATGTTTCTAAAATATTCATATTATGCATGAATATTAACTCCCTGACCTATGAATCCTCCTCTAATTAGATGACATCCTATTTGGGACATTTGTTGCCATTTTCAATTCAGAAAACTGCGACATTTAAGGCAAGTTATTTTTTTTCTTGTAAATGAACTACTACTCTTACATAAACAATTAGAAAAACCAACAAACCAAAAAACAACTGAAAGAAAAAGGCCAAAAAACCCGGGAACAAAAAAGCTAAAAAAAGTCCACCCAGAGCACGCAAAATGCTGCTGCAACTGAAATACAGAAAAGTAAACAAAAATTATCGTTGAAATGACTAACTAAGTTACCCTTAAAGTCAGAAAATAGATAAGTTGCATCTTTATTCTTTGTGAAGTGTAGTATATTTTGTTATAATGACGGCAAATTAATGTCTGATGGCTGCTGATTTTGAGTTTAAAAATCTTGTTCTGAAACAAAAAAAAATTGATGTAAATACTTTATTGTGTCTGCGTTTTATTTATGGGTAGTCCTTCCATTGTTTTTCATTTCTCATGGGATTTTTTGAGTTACGAGAGGTAAATGTTTTTAGACGAAAGTCAGACCTCTCACAGAAAAAAATCTTTGAATCCCTGCCAGTAGGTGACCCTTGATAAACTCTGTAAGGCCGGGTTCTTTTCTACAATTCTTTTACTTTTAAAATTGACTTTAAGGGTAACTTAGTTATTCATTTCATCGAAAATTTTTGTTTATTACTCTTACTTAGTTATAGATATAAATTTCAAAAATTCTGTAATTCGATGCTCGAGTCACAGAAGTCATTGCTTGAGACGGTGTTAACACGCTACTAAAATTAATACAAGAATAGTCAATTTGTTTTATTTTTTGACGAAGAACTGCGTGACTAGAATGTTATGAATTCGTGTGACGTAACACTCATATGACTGGTATAATTATACATATCATCAAACTTTTAATATCACGTTGTCCTTACATTGACTATAATTTTTTTACGAGATGTGCGATGGTTTTTTCCGTAGATCTCTTAACAAGGGTACTTTAATTCTTCCTCACCCATTGCATTTGCTTTCACCTGCACATGAACAAACAATAAAACTGAATTTCCATTCCAAGGCATAGATTATTACTTTCTCCTATACGTAGTATACAAAGAGAAAGTATTGTAATCGTCAAAAAATTCGAACTTTAATTTTTGACGAATCTCCGCGTTTTAGACCTCCCTGAGTCCGAAAAACACAATTCTCGGATTATGTCTGTCTGTGTGTCTGTCTGTGAACACGATAACTCAAAAACTATTAGAGATACAGGGATGGCATTTCGTATGTGATCATTACACATAATTTGTAGGTTTCTATCAAATTTTGGAAAAAATCCGTCTACGTGAAGTCTGTCTGTCCGCATTCATGTGAACACTATAACTCAAAACTTTGAATAGCCAGAGGGACGAAATTTGGTACACAGTTTTATCATCAAGAATGTAGGTCCGTATAAAATGTTGGGCCAAATCCGTCAAAGGGTTGACTGTCTGTCTGTATAATCGCATACTTATGAACGCCATAACTCCTAAATACAACTACTCAAATAATTGAAATTTGGTATGCGATCGTCTAACCCTAATGGGAGATCTGTGTCTAATTTTCATTTCAATCGGTAAAAAAAAGGCGTTCAAATTGCATATTAAATTTTCTTAATCTAACAAGGCGAAATTGCCCATTGGCGCTACTCGTGACCTTCGAAATCGCGCTACTACTAATACCCCTTTCGAATTACGCGCGCGCCAAAAGAAACTTTTGGATAGTCGTGGCATTCTGGGTTAGAGAAGGTTCATAATTTTTATTCGCGCGGATGGGGGGAAATGATACCTTTTTGGTAAGTTTACGAAAAAGTTTCGGGAAAACCATTCCCGCTGTTTTTTTTGCAGCAGCAATTGAATTATGAGTTTAACGACCATAAAAATACTTTAAAAATGTTGTACGAATTTTTTTTACTTGATTTCGTTTTTTTATTGAATGACAATCTAAGCAAGAAAACAATTTTATCATTACGATTATTTTATCGACAACTGCCAGTAAAGGTTTTCTAAACATATTAATAAGGGGAATAGCTTTGTTTTATGTATAATAATATTTTTTTTGCTTCCTGTAGTATTCTCTTGTCAATAAAATTAAATGTGGTCTCATGAATCTATTATTAAAAGTTATCTCCGACATTTGATGGTGCAATTTCTGAAAAAGTTATGTTTTGAATGTTATTTCAACTTTTTCTATTTCTTAAAATTGGTAATATTTTTACTTTTTCGTGTAGGAAGTATAGGCAGTAAAAGTATTGCAATCGCCAAAAAATTATTTTTGGAATTATCGCATGCACTTACTTATGAACAGAGATATCTGAAAAATGCAACGATCTGGATTAATGAAATCTATTAAATGATCTAGGCACCAGATTTGTAGATCAGTACGAGATTTTCTACCCAAAGGAAAGCGGTCGAAAAAAACATATTTGATTTTGTTCGCTTTTCGACGAAAGTAAACACCAAAATTCTGGAAGTACACAAGAAAGAAGACAGAAAATAAAACTGTCGCTTGTTTCTAAATTTGTTCCTAAGGATGGTATTAAGTGAAAGAATTTTATGCAAGAAAACGTGCAAAATCATTCAAACCTGTATTTACCTTTGAATAAGCTACACATTTTTCGTAAATCGTACAGCATTTCATCACTTAAATACGAGGGTGTTTAAAAAGTAAAGTAACATGGGCTCTGACGGGTACACATATTCTGAGTGCGAATTAAATTTCCTGTCCAGACAGAACGACGCTCCATGCCCCTGTTCCTGTAACGTTACATTTACCGTACCAGTTGGATGGACATGGGACACCCTATCTAGACAGCTGAGATGATCATTCGAATGTCGCCAGTAAGTGGAGCTCGAAGCCTCAGTTAGAAGATGGAGGCACAAAAGGAAATGTGTTCGGCGATTCAAGTAAGAAATGTGATAAAAACTATTATATCTAAACTATCGGGACTGCTTTAGAGAGGTGTCCTGTTGTTTCTCGATAACGTCCATCAGCATACGGCCTCAGTTAAGCGTGATTTGGCACAGCGTTTCCGATAGGAATATTAGAACGCCCTCCCTAGAGCCTCGACCTCGCACCAAATGATTTCTATTTCTTCGGACCGCTGAAGAAGCACCTGGGAGGCCACCATTTTAGAACTGACGTTGAAGTTTAGCAAACCATCTTGACGTCGCTCCACGGCCTCAAAGCGGATTTTTTATGCTGGTTTCGATAGGTTGGTGTAGCGATGGAAGAAATATTTAGACAACAATTGTGACTAAGTGGAAAAGTTATATGTACTAGTTCCTTAGTACGTCATGTTTCTCTTTGAATTCGTGAATAAAGGGTTTCTCTCAGAGGGCTTGTTCCTTTACTTTATGAAATGCCTTCGTATAAACAACTACAAGAAGGACAAAAATCTTTAAGACATGATTAAGAAAGAAACACAAAAAATGCTATTGAATGTATACCAAATCATTTATCAATAAAACAGTTTCACTTTATTCCCGGAAGTTTTTAATTCATTGTGTGTCAACTCTGACGAGGAAGGTAAAATTATGGCAATTCACTTACCGCTTGTTATATCATTAGCAAAATAATTTCCTTTCAAAATAATCCTTTTTAAATGGAAGCGAGATGGGTGTTAGATACGATATTGAAACGCTCTGCAGAATTCTTAGTTGGTGTTCATCTCTTTGGTCTTGTTCGGTCGTTCTGCGCCGTGTCTCCGATGCCTTGATTAAAATGTAATTAAAAGTGATTAGCAACGCAAATTACTCATTTAACCTCCGCTAATGAGCATTTCGTGGCTGAAGATCGATGAATAATAGCGAGTGAGGTTAGTTTTATTTGTTACAACGAGAGCTATTCAGGACTTAGAGTAACGTTTAATTCAAATGAAAATGTGCGATTTCTTTGATGCATTGATTCTTGTACTGAGTTTTTGATGTAAAATATGTTTTGTAGGTGGATTGTTGAAAGTGTTATGAAAAATGAGAATTTAAAGAAGTCATTCACACTGGAGACTTTTTAGACGTTTGCTGATGGGTTCAAATACTTTTGAAACGAAACTAATTGTTATTTATATGCACCGCTCTGATAGTATAATGTGCAGAAGAACCTCTGTTTTCTGAGCCTCTATGAACCGAGTTTTCTGTTAACCGACCCAGCACCTGAAAATCAAACTGTGTTTTTCATTTTTTTAATAAAGTCGGCGAATTTTTCAGAAAAGAATGTCAAAGTTGGCATTGGAGTCAATCTTCACGATGCGAAACTTGTAAAAGGTTGTTATCGGTAGATGATCTTTTTTAATTCATTAAATTATTTAGAGAAATACGAAAAAACCCAGATCCATTCTTAAGTTCGTCAGTAGTGGTGTGAGGATTTTATATGTCTTTTTCATGAAAGAATTTCTCTTTAACACGTTAAGCGCCATGTCAGTCACCGGTGACTGACATGGCACAAAACTATAATAATACAATACAATACAATCCTATAATATAGAATAGTTTAGTATAATGTATTTCATCAGTTCAATCTTTAATAAGGTAGTTAGCGAAATTGAATGCAATAGTTGTAAATAATTGTGATAGTATGAAAACTTTCAATGTTGCCAGCCTCAAAGCATTAAAATTTGATGTGGTAATTTAGTTGAAATGCCAATTTTGCTTTTAATGCCAAAAAAATGAACATTTTAAGGATATCTTTACTAACTAATGCACAAAATTTGCATTGTCGATGGTCACAGCGTCTCTGTTCTTACTTTTCATTCTAAATTAATATAAATCAACATTGAGTCTAATCCAAACATGTTTCCTAGAAAAATCACACTGTTAGTAAAGTAGTAAATGTCAAACTTTTAAAAGTTGAAATTTCTGGACTGCCAATTTCATTCTTATTATTACTGAGATGTAATAATGTTACATTGACAGATTATTTGCTATAATATTTCTTGAAACTCGGTAAATTCCTCTTATATCTGATTTATCTCGATTGATCTGTATAAATTCATTCCTCTTATATCTGATTTATCTCGATTGATCTGTTTAAATTCCTCTTATATCTGATTTATCTCGATTGATCTGTTTAAATTCCTCTTATATCTGATTTATCTCGATTGATCTGTATAAATTTCTCTTATATCTGATTTATTTTGATTGATCTGATTTAACTCTTGATTGTACAGATTTCTTGAAATTGTACTCTAATACTATAACTTATAATTATATTTTTGGAATTTTTCTGCCAAACGCGATTGTTTCGACTATCTTTGAAGCATATTTTTTATAAATATACCGTCCCTCAGAAATCGTAAATATTTCAGCAGTTAGCCTTAAAAATATTTCTAGTAATGAAAATGCATCACAAACCAATTGCTAAAGTGCGATGAGCGAGGTCAATTACATAGAAATACCCTTTTATACAGTAAGCAACAACCATTACTCTTTTTTTTTTCAACGAAATATGCGCATTATCAATTCCTTCAGGTATTTAACGCAAATTCTGGCGAAGTCATTCCCGTAACGAGCATCTACACCATTACAGAATCTAAACTCATCATCGTTTTCAAATTTTCTACTATGCACTTCAGTCTTCATTCTCGGATGTAATTTTTCGCAATTCACAAGAATCTGGCAACCGGCCAAGTTCGAGATGATAGGACGTCATTATTCCCAATCATTTCCGATACTTTGGTTGTGCTTTCGGAACGAAATGAAATCTTTTAAATCCTAATTAATATCCGCTTAGGAGTATCGTGGAACTCTTAGCGTCGTCGTTTTGAAGACAGAACCCTTCAAAGGATTTTCTTAAATTTTCAGTTATTTTATTAAATATTCGTAGTTATTAAGCCCTGCCGTGTTATAGCTAAGCGGTCAGTGCATATTGAGTTCAGAAAATGAGGTAAAAGTTCTAATAATTTCTCGATTATATTTACAAGGTAATTAAAAAGCAATCATCAAATTTTTAGATGGTATTACCTTAAAAATATAAATTAAACTCTTCGGTGATCATGGGGAAAGGAGAAGCAGACGTAAAATTTTGATTTCCATAGATTCACTTTCCCATATGAGTCACCAGATAGAACAAAAAACAGTAAAGAAAATATTTTCCGCGTCACATATATCAATATCGCGACTTACGAGCAGAAGGTCTTTTGCGTTTTAGAATATGCGAAATATTCATCGCTTCATTCAGTGCAGCGAGGATTCCAAAGAAAATATGGAACCAATATGGGCAGGCTATCAGGGCATTCTACGTAGGTTTATCTAAAATAAGAACGCCTTCCTTTTGTGTATAAATTAAAGAATGTATGTAAGTAGGAAAAAAGAAAAGCCCTAGAGTTCTGTTTCACGTGTAATTCACACAAATTAACATTTTGCTTTAGTACTGAATCCTCATCCAAGTATTTGGAAAATTTTAGATTGCCGAATACGCTTGAAATCTTAATGCACACATTTGCTACAACAAACAATCCTCTTTATAGTGGCATGCTCCAAAGTCTATGCGGAGTATTGACTACCGTATAGATGTGCCCCATTGTATTCAAATGCGCAAAAAACTGTAAATTTAATTTACATATTAAACTTATTACTTTAAAAATGCTTAAAAAATAAAACTCGAGACTAACCGGGACATTTAATGCTCTGATGCCAATTTTTTTAAAATCGCTAATTAGATACAACATTTACAAACATGTTCAAACACGGTTGAACGAAGTGTATTTGATTTGTACATTCGTTCATGTTCAAATACGCTTTGGTCAACCATATTTGATTTATGTACAAGGTTTTATTAGTATAATACGATTCAACGCTCTAATTGTTATTTGTAAACACAACAGCTTGCGAAAATCGCAGTATGCAGCAGAAAATAGAATTACTTCCTACGCGCAGAATCGTCAGAGGGTTAACCCTTCGTCGGATGCAATATTCGCACCGCCGAGTTTAGACACAATGTACCTGATATGTGCAGGGAAATAATCTTGTAATTTTAATATTATTGATACCAAATAATTTTAATTTCAGCATTTGTAAATTAATCACTAACCTTCCCAGGGGAGAAAAAAGTGAAGATATCATTGCAAAAAAGTCATCTTTAAGCGAATACACGAGAACCACGTACTTCACTTTCGGTACGTAGGACACCATAATCTTACCATTACTTAAAACAAACATATTGGTGTATTGTTTCTTTTCTTTGACCGAAACAAATTTTGGGTACAGCCATTTTTACAACAATAAACTATACATGATAAAATCATGAAATGGGTGAAATAAACATCCATGATAAAAAAAAAAATCGGATTTTACGAATAAATCACACATGACGAATTTGGGTGCAATGTGCCTGTGAGGCCAATATGGAAAAATCTGCACTCTACGTAGCGGGCAAGTCGATTAAAAAGGCAAGCTTTAAACATCAGATCAAGGAAGGAGACTACTGAAATGGACAGACTTTTACTCTTCCTTGAATTGGAAGGGGGGATAGAAAACTTCCCCGCTGTGCTGTCAGATTGGTTGCGCCCGATGGATGGTTAACCCCTTCTTGGTCGGTGTCACATGTCATACGTTCGTTTCTGTTGTGCCCGTACGCTATTTAAATCAGCAACAAAAGTCAACGTAACAATTAATTTTAAATACAAAAATCACCTGGTCACACTTAAATGTCTCACTTATCCTTTAGCATCTTAGACAGATTGAAATAATAAAAAACATATCAAATGTTTGGTGGTAACTAATTAGGAGGTTAAATGAACACGTAAGGCAAGGGGTTAATCAAATTAGTGGTGCGTCAGGAAACAACTGTCGAAATTTGGGATTATACCAAACACCTTATACACTACACAAGACGAATCAGAATCAGTCAATAGTGTAGGATCAGAAATAATACCATCGTCATGCTCTAGTGTGCTGATAGCACGAAAAATGAGAGCGCGCCATGTAAGTAGAAAATAAATTGCTTCGGTTAACTTGCAATGCATATTTTTGAAATGAACTTGGATCACAAAAATGTAACCGAAGTTGCGCTCATGAGCTATAACACATGCCTGTCATCGCCAGTGTATCAAATCAGGACCTCGCTGTAATATTGTCAACGTATCACGGATTGTCCATAAAGCTATGGAGCAATATGATTCTCAGCATTTTCCACGTATCGCACATCAGATCTCTCGGAAAATCACCCGAGCTGCAACTGGCTAATATCACCATCACTTCCTATTTACCGTTGTCCATATTACGCATACATTGTAGTATTGATCAGCGTCGTACCTGAAATTGGTGTGGGTTCAGTGTGCTGGAACTGCAATTTACGGTGCAGCGACTGTGAGGCTCTTGTTCATCAAAATATTTGGCCGAAACTGTCTTCAGAAATATTTCGTCCTTTCAGAAAAACCATCTTGTAGATATAGGCTTGTTAAGTGGTTCCTGACATTTCCGGATGATAGTATGCAGGACGTGTTCGTGTAGTATGATGGTTCTCCAAAACCATCTATTGAATGTAGAGAACATTTACGACCCATCATAGATGCATCATTACGAGTGATTCCCTCCCATAGATTTGTGCATAACGTTCTTGAAATAAGATTATCGTTTCCAGCTGTAAACATTTTGGATAATAACAAATGGAAGACTATCAGAATATAGCCTCTTCTATAGGTTAATTATAAATGACTGTGACTGGCAGCAGAAGCAGCGCCCTATGGAGTTGTGAACAAGCGACCGATTGAGCTGAGTTACTAACAGAGAACTCTTCTTTTATGTATTGTTTAAAATTATATGTGTAAACCTGCCTTTGTGTAACGTAAACATAAATAATTGTTACAATAATCGGAATGTTACCATAACCGACATCCAAATATGTCTTTTTTTCATTCATTTTCTTGAAAATGATATTTTTTATTGTAAATTGTGTTATTTATCTACTTATCGCTACTTCTTCACTATATGTTATATTTCTACTGTGCGTTTGCTTTCCTCTGTAGCATCAAAATCATTATATATTTCAAAATTCTTTCTTTTTCTCTTTTTAGGTAAGTTGTTATTATTCTTCGATAGCTAAATGTAGAGAAAAGTCACGCAAACAGTTGTGAAAGCAATGGTTAAATATTCGTAAGTAATATTCCATTAGAATACTGACTGCTTTAAAAATAGTAGTTGCAACTGTAGTAAGTAATTTAGTTTATTTTCAGAAATTTTATTAAGAAAAATCTCATTAAGTGAATACAAATAATACGATACTTACAAAATCGAAATATCTTCTGTTCTTTCACAGGTTAACAAGTATATTCCATTCCCTTTAGAAGAAATAATGTATTAACACTAAACATACCATGACCTGTTGCAAAGATTGATTAGAAAATTCATATAAAATGTTATCGCATTTTCACACTTGACTTCATGACTTTTTCTATTAAATATATGCAATTAAATTTTTCATTATTTATGTCTTTTTCTTTGTTACTTCTGAGAAACAAGTGTAGCCTACCGTTATTTACCAAGAAAGATCATTTGACCGGGAGCAAAATTTATTGCCTTATAACGTTATCGGATTGCACATGCACGTGCTTCAAATATCGTAACAATTTGATACGATCATTTCCGCATAGATTGTTGCGTGGTAAGAGTAGTATAAAATCTTTTTTCATTGCCTGTGCAAATCTGTCTTGTCTTCGACAACATAGTCAAAAACACACGTAATGATTTTTATTTGTCTGTGAAGACGATAACTTTATAGAAATTCCACAAAATTATTTTTTGGTGAATTATTACCCTAAATTTGTTGGATATTTCCTTACTAAAATCAATATTTTCAACATTTAACCTGGGAAAATAAAGTTTTGGTGTAAAAACTCGTAATTTGACCGTATACGGTACGAATAGGTATGCATTAAGTGTCGGTACGTTTAGTGTTAACATAAGAGAAAATTATCAGAATTTGGCTTGTTGTGTCACGGTTTGGGGAGTTTCTAGGTCCCAAATTCAACAATATCAAAATGTAAGAGGAAATTCTTGCCTTTCCGGGTTCTTACAGAATCTAAAAATTAAAGTAATCTGTATGAATTATCCCAAATAAATCTGGAGAGCATTGCGATTTAATCTACAGTGTTTATTGTTTAAGAGGACACAGCGGCAAATATACGAAATCATAAAACCTAAAGTATAAAAAAATGATTATATACATTTTTAGATTACAACGTGCGCACTTATAAATCATTCCTGATTTCCGCTTTGAACACATACAACCCAAGGTTTCTTGAAAGTATAAAGGTTAGGCTCACAGATGAATTGATGACGTCGCATTGGGAGCACATCGCTTTGTCCCAGTGTTATGTAACGGAATAAACATGATGTTTGAGAGGTTTTTAGCAACCGAAAAACTTTTTATAAGACTGACTTTTTGTGGAAACTTTATTAAAGAGTCACAAATTACGAAAGAAAAAGAATTTGGAGTGTTTAATCGAAAATTTTAATAAAATTCAGTGATCTTTCTGATATGATCTCTATGTAAGAAATAAAGAAATAATTAAGTCGTATGGTTTATAATTTTTAAAAACAAATTTATCTGAGACACTGGATGATTTTTAAGAAACTAGAGAGTTAAGAATAATTTTACTTGAGATTATAAATTACACATTCGTTAAAATAATAGTCTTTCAGTTACTTCATGTAGTAAAAAATGAAATCAAATATCTTTAAAAAATCCTTAACATTAACTTGTAATTTTTGATATATATCAGCAAAAATAATTTTTGTTATATTTTGCAGAATTGCTTTCATCGCACGATTTGTAATTGAACTATGCACATATATTTTGCATCATTAATATATATATCACATATTCACACCTAGAATAATAAACATATATTAAATAAAATCTCACGAGCAATGCAAGAATCAATATTTGCTTGCAATATTAGTAATAAACGGTTATCTAATTTCTATGTTTTAACAAGAATAATAATAATGAAACATATTAAATACCTTTGATTAGAAGATTTTCGCTTCGATGCTAATCAATTCAGTAGTTTCTAAAGCTTATTTTCGTACAATACGAAATCAGTCTATAGCACTTTTCAGAAGATTATGTTTCATTCTAATTTAGCGTATTCATCTGTAACTGATTAAATATTTTATTCATAATTTCATTTGATGATAAAAATAATATTGGAATAGTTGTTGGTTTCATAATTGTTATTATTATTTGCAGGGAAACTAAGCAATTCAGATTTTTAATCACGAAGTGCTGAGAGAGAATTCAAACATTTGCGTCATTAAATATAATATATTTTTTTCTTTTGCATTTACAAATCCAAAATTCCCTAACATCAGAATCTTTCGGAGATGAGTGAAAAGAAATGTTTTGCATTTCGAATTTCTCCAATGTATCATAATCCGACAACAGCAAAACCAGGCATTGCATTAGCTTTAAAATCCTTCCGTAGAACTATCACATTTGCTCTGGAAAGAGGCGTTTTTAAATCTTTAGCTTACGACCTGGAGGAAAACTCAAAAACATCTCCCTAACAACCAAGCGATCTACTCAGTTCTGAAACATACGAGAAGTATTTATAATGAAACTGAATTTTCGCCATTTAGTTTGATATGTGAGGAGAGAAAAGATACAAGACAGAACTTCGGCTCCAGACTAGATATAAATAAACCCAAAATATCACATTATTTATTTTCATTCATCAAAAATTCCTATTAAGCAGAAAAAAAGCCAATAATATTTTTTAAAAACGAATCTATTATTTAGAATTGCTGCAAATTAAAGAAAAAGAGAAGAACCAGCAATCATTTTCATTAAAAAAATACATACCTAATGCGCGGAATTTATAATCAATAAAAAGTTGGGCTGTGATTTAAAATGATGAGAATGCAATAACGAACCATTTTAATCGGGTATTTTTACCATTTCTTGCAGATGAAATAAATTTATTTCTTGAATTCGAAACCGCGTGTAATAGCGGAGCGTTTAAGAATCTGTCCCAATATGACGTAATGCGCGGAAAGACGGTCTGCGCATCGCGTTTGTGGACCTCCCCTGCATACGACCATCGTTCGTTTTCATCTTTCGCCCACTAACATTCTGTTCAGGGAATCATGGGATTTCGTCCAGATGTCACCACTGCGAATGTGCGCAAGAGGGTTACATGATCTTGTGGTTTAGTCAGGGAATTCCAACACACGACATAACTGAATTGCAAATAATAAGAAGAGCGTACTTAGAAATGAAAGAAAACAAAACAAAAAATTAAATACTCAGTTATATTTAATTTAGACTCAAAATATAACCTTATGTTTGGAAATTAATTATAAAAGAGATTCTTTAACTGAGAATCGTGTCCCTTAGTGGGATTCAGAAGCAAAGGGTCGTGAAAACATTCGCAAGATTTTTTTTACAATTTTCCAATATTTGTAAGCAAAAACAAAAAAACAAAGAAGGAATGAAATCATTTTGAAATATTGTATTAAGCCTTAAATAAATTAATCCATCAACATTAAAGTTTGGATATAAATACCATATTGTTATCTTCGTAAGAGTTTTAAGTATATTTACTGAAAATATTCCATTATTTTCACCCATCAAATAAGCTGACATAGCTTATTAAAGCAAAAGGAAAAAAAATCCCAAGGGTTTTGTTCAGAGCAAATTTTTATACATGTCGCATACATTTCAAATACTAAATTTAACAACGACGTCTATACATGGGCAGTGGTCTCTATGGCATTCAATGAAGTATACACTTGTCAAAACAACATGAATAAATTACGTTGTAAAACACAGAGAAACACATATCTGCGTGGGTTATTCGATATAAATTTAAATATTTACCAGTGTTAGCGAAACTGTTGAAGTCGTAAACGTTTCCTTCGTTCAAGAGAAATTCTACAACCCGTTCATTTTTCAATAAAGGATCGAACGGAAACATCACTAGATTCGTAGGATATGGCTCAGAAATGTATTAGATTATGCATTTTATTTTTGAAAGATGGGCATTATCGGATGTCTGAAAAAGAACTTAGATGAGGATATAAATATTTTCATTGCATCTTCTGCTGGTTTAGACTGATAAAAATATTCCAACATTACTTCATCCATATATGCACGATGTTGAGTTTCTACATTAGATGGTGTTATCGTGAAATATTTGCTTGCAACGAGTAAACCGATTTTTTTTCAAACAGATATTCAAAATTTCTTTGCGTCATTAAGTAATAAGGAAGCTTTATGAATAAGAGAAGCAATGGGTTTCTTCGGATGCGTATTACGCTTTTGAATGTATTTGTAACTCCGTGTGTATTTTCTCAGGTTCTAGTAATCGGTTCTTGGCATTCGGTAATCTTTAAAATCATCAACATTCCTTATACCATACACATAACAAAAATAAAAGTTCATCATGATCTACTATATGAAGAATGATTATCAAAAGATTTTTCCAATATATAAGTCCCCAGCTATCATACCGCTCAAGGAAAGGATTGAAAATGTGGTTGCGGGTTTTTTTCAAGTAGGCGCTCAAGAATGATGTGAAAAAGAACATTTCATCTCTCAGTGTTACGGATACAGTATTACAATGTTACGGTTACAGTATTACAATGTTACGGTCGGAAAATTTGAAAAATTTCAACGGATTGAAACTGTGATGCAGGTTTTTTACTTTCTCGTATACGAAGTATACAAAGAGAAAGTATTGTAATCGTCAAAAAATTCGAACTCGAGATTTCGACGAATCTCCACGTTTTAGATCTCCCTGAGTCCGAAAAACACAATTTTGGAATTATGTCTGCCTGTCTGTGTGGGTGTCTGTCTGTGTACACGATAACTCGAAAACTATTAGATCTACGGGTCTGAAATTTGGTATGTGATCTTTACACACGATTTGTAGGTTTCTATCAAATTTTGGACAAAATCCGTCAAAGGGAAGTCTGTCTGTCTGTATGTCCGAAGTCATGCGAACACTATAACTCAAAAACTTGAATAGCTAGATAAATAAAATTTGGTACACTGTTTTATCGTCATGAATGTAGGTCCGTATAAAAGTTTGGGCCAAATCCGTTAACGAGCTGACTGTCTGTCGGTCTGTATAATAGCATACTTGTTCAACTCCATGCGCATGCGTAAATGTCTGTGCAAAGAAGGGATACTCCGAAAACTTGGCAGTTTGCCAAAACCCAATTCTGGCGGCGAGATTTTGTAAGGAAGCAAACATTTAGGGCGTCTCGTTTTACTTACGTATTGGACGCAATCTCTGCGCATGCGCAAGCTATTCTCCTGTTTTCTTCTCCGCACGCGGAACTTGCATTGCTAGAGTTTGATAAAAAAAAATAAATATTGCGAAGTTTTAATACACACGTGTCTTTTTGAATATGATTCTTCACCTCAATATTTTACTATCACTATAATCAACAATGAAAACCTTCTGATAGTCATTGCATTCTGGGTTACAGTTGGTTCGAACTTTTTATCAACGCAAGGGGAAGGGAAATGACAAATGTTTGAAAAGTATACGAGAAAGTTTAGGGGAGGCCACTCCCGCTGGTTTAAAGTATGAACTCAAAAATAATCTGAACAAGTAATATAATTTTTTTTAAAGTCAATTCCTACTTAGGTCAACAAAGAAAAATTTTATTTTAGACATTTTTTCTCCCATATAAAAATAAAATAAATTAATTAAATTTAATTAATGAATTAATATTTGAAAAAACTGTATTATCATCAAGTGTCATCCACTACAAGTTTTAAAAATGTATTTGAACTTGAGTGGATGAATACAAAGTATTTTATTAACGATTGAAAATTTGAATAAGATATATAAATAAATATATATAGGGAGAGTGTGAACTAATAGTAGGAATTGAAAAAGAGCATTTCATCTCTCAATGTTGCGGTTACAGTGTTACAAAGTTACGGTCTGAAAATTTAAAAAATTTCAGCGGATTGAAACTGTGTTGCAGGTTTTTTAAAAGTATGAACTCCAGAATGATCTGAAAAAGAGCATTTCATCTCTCAATGTTGTGGTTACAGTGTTACAAAGTTACGGTCTGAAAATTTCAAAAATGTCGACGTATTGAAATTGTGGTGCAGGTTTTTTTAAAGTATGCGCTCAAGAATGATGTGAAAAAGAGCATTTCATCTCTCAATGTTACGGTTACAGTATTACAATGTTACGTCTGAAAATTTCAACGGATTGAAACTGTGGTGCAGGTTTTTCTAAAGTATGAACACAAGAATGAGCTGAAAAAGAGTATTTCATCTCTCAATGTTGCGGTTACAGTATTAAAAAGTTATGGTCGGAAAATTTCGAATAGCAACACATCCTTTTCTTACTGGAATGTGTTCTTCATAGTGAAAAACCATAAATGGTATTGGGACGGTACTGCTGCACGAGAAAGAGACTAAGAAAAGGTAAAAGCAAACAATAAGGGCAAAGAAGCGTCTTAAAAGCATACCATTTTTTTGTGTTTCACAAATTTTCCATATCTGTGCTTAGTGTCATCATGTGAATGTAGGCACGTGTGAAATTTGTGAAGCAATAAAATGTTTTGTCATTTTATTTTTATTCTAAAAAGGAAAAAAAAATCTGATCGGTAATTCGAATTCGGTTGCCATTCGATTTAAATTTTTTAAAGAAATTTTTAATGTTACTCATGACAACTTTCTCATTCCATTTACTCAACTTGCTTAACATTTTCACTCGGCAGAACGGCAGCTAGCTTGTAGTTAAGTATAAAATACTTATGCAATTTTTTTGGAAGTGAATGATATTGCGTTTTTTCTTAAATTGGTAGTTAATAAATGTAATTAAAAAATTTAAAAAACTTATTTTTATTAGTGTACCAAAAAGCAGAATGATTTTTAATTTTATTTTTTATTTTTTCACTTTTTAATGTTGAGATGTATTGCTTCTCAAACACACAACCAGTTAGCACCGATGGTACAGAATCAAAAATTAATTTACTTAATGATTAAAGGGTAATTAAGTTGTAAAAATATTAAAATAATGTATTGTCATCGAGAATATGCAAGTGCAAAA